>JAABOM020088425.1:0-29447 GCA_011800125.2 Solanum clarkiae | reverse complement strand
ATATATATATATATACACGCACATACTTTACTTAGTGTTGCCCCAGGAGGTTACCCTTGGCGTGGATGGCACTTGAAGAACAATTACCGATCCTTTGAGAGAACCACTCGGCCTAATCATCACACCATACTAAACAACGGAAGAAAAAATCAATTAACAGGGACCTCATATGAAGATAGAAGGCAAAATCTAATATATCACAATTTTCAAAATAGAAGTAAGTTTGGATACATCAACTCCATACTCTATAATCATTGTCTACGAAGACTCTACTCAGTAGTCTAAATGGTGTCATGACAGGCTATGAACACTCCAATCAAAGAAAAGAAAAAATAAACTAAATCAATCTCATAAACAAGGGCTCCTTTGGAGAACAAGGAGCCTTACCAACTTTGAGAAGGTAGGAAATCCAAGCCTCAATAGTGTGCATGCTAATATCCTCTATCTGATATATCTGCATCATAAAATGATGTAGGCCCAAAATAAATGTCAGTACATGGAACATACTTTGTAAGTAAAATAGCTCAAGAAAAGTAATGCTTCACTCACTCACCTCGACTCAATGCTCATGCTCACATCTATTTATTCAAGTTTAGAGTAAACCATGTTGTTTAAGAAATCTCAGTAAAATAGACTCATTTTGAAATCTCGTGCGCAATCAATGTTGATTGGGAGTCTCTCTTAATCGACATCCTCATCCCACCACTTTTAATTAGGTGATGCACAGCAAATCAGCATCTGTTGTCATGCCTGCCCTAAACTTGCCATGAAAAAGGGATATCAACTCCCTCTTGGATCCAAAATATATGTCAACTAGCGAGACAAGAGCCACCAGGCTAGCTGTAATGACTATCTACACTAGCATTGTATTTATGTGGGTTAAAATAGAAATTTACTCACTCCCTGCTCTGTGCTCAATACTCCTCCCAAGACTAAAATATGCTCAACTCATCAATCATCTCCTGAATCTCAACTCATCGATCGTCTCATAAGTCTCAACTCATCAATCAATGCAAGAAATCAAACTTGACTCAACTCAATACGGTTATTTAGACTCATCAATTTACTTATTATGTAATGCAAGTAAGATATCATGTGTAGTAATGTAAGTGCCACAAATTCAACATATATCTCATGCTCAATCATGCTACTCAACTTATATACTCAATCTCAACCTCAACCTCAATCTCATTTGTATGCATAGAATTCCATAAATCATGCAATTGTAAGACTCATATAGCCAAGTATATGTACAAATCTCATGTCAATACTCATGTAATATAGAAATTTTCTCTTGTAATAACATAGGACATCATGGTGAATACAAGAATATAGTGCAAAATAGGAGAAATTTCTCAAAAATCTCAACTTTTCTCAAATCTTGACTCAAGATAATAGAAAGGGCATGTGAAGAAGGGAATCCACCCTTGGTAAGCATTACATACCTGGAAATCAAAGAATAATCGATCATCGCCCAAATCATGTTGTTGGATTACAAAACCTTAGCTCTTTTCTTCTCTCCTCTCTGATCTCAAGAAAACCCAAGTGTGGAATAAGGAATAAATGGCCTTAGGGTTTATCTCAAGGCCTTATACAAGCCTAAAATTGTGAAAGGTTTAAGGGAAAATGGACTAGAATGGACAAAAATGCCCCTCTTAAAGTCTGTCGATAGGGCATAAGAGACCCCCTCCACGACTCTTAGTCCTCACTACGAGTCATAACTGCTCCTCGTAGAAAGGAAGTCTCAAAATCTTGAAACACTGGAAGCCTTTACAAAACCCTTATGTTACGAGTCGTATTCCTCAGTACGAGTCGTAACTGGCCCCTAGTTGCTACAAAGGCTCCAAAATGTGAAACAATAGAACCAACCATGAAATTATCCACTACGAGGCATAGTGCTCCTTACGAGTCATATCCCCACCTCGTATTTGAAGGGTCCTAAAATTCTAAGTTGTTGAAATTCTCTATGAGACCACTCTACACGAGTCGTAATCCCCCTCTACGACTCGTAATGACCCTCGTAGGTCTAATCCTTCAGCTGTTTCTCACATTTTTCTCATCACCACCTCAACATCATCTGCGCATTCTTATCTAAATCAAATAGGAGGAATTTAAGGGGTGTTACATTATCTCCCCCTTGAGATCATTCGTCCTCGAATAAAGTGAAAGGAGAGATTTAGATTAAGGCACGAATCTCCCCATGGACTCCAACAATCAGCCAGCTCCCATCACACTCATGCAATCAACAAATTAGGAATAAGCAAGTAATGAAATTAAATAGTCATCAAATCACATTCATCCTCACTCGGGCTCTAGAAGTCTATCGTCTATCATATGGAGAATGAAAGGACACTCAAGGAATGGAAAATCAAGAGTTTTAGAGGGGAAATACTTACCTTAATCTCTCCCATCATCAACTGGCAAGAATAGATGGGATATATGTCCTTCATGTCCTCCTCCGTATCCCAAATAGCTTCCTCTACGAATTTGTTTGTCCATAATACTTTAACGGATGCAATGTATTTACTTCTCAACTTGCAAACCTGACCATCAAGGATTTGGTCAGAATTCTCTTTATAACTCGGGTTTCCTCTCACTCAAATACTTTCAATAGGAACAACCAACTGTGGATCTCCCAAACACTTCTAGAGCACGGAAATGTGGAAAACTGGGTGGATGGCCTTTAACTCTGATGGTAGCTCTAACTCATATGCCACTTTGCCCACTCTCTTTATGATCTAATAAGGGCCAATATACCTCGGACTCAACTTCCCTTTCTTTTTTAATATCATCACTCCCTTCATGGGCGACAGTTTCAAATACACCCAATCATCGACCTCAAACTCTAAGTCTTTCCTTCTAATATTTGTATAGGACTTCTGTCTACTATGTTTAGTTCTCAACCTCTCTTGAATAATATTCACCTTTTCCATAGCTTGAAGAACCAATTCTGGACCAATCAACTTTGCTTCACCCACCTCAAACTATCCAATCGGCAACCTACACCTCCTGCCATAAAGTGCCTTACATGGGGCTATCTGAATACTATATTGGAAGTTGTTATTGTAGGAAAACTCAATCAAAGGCAAGTGGTCATCCTAATTGCCTTTAAAGTTCATGGCACAGGTTTCAACATACCCTATAAAGTATGAGTAGTGCGCTCTGCCTGGCCATCCGTTTGAGGGGGGAAACCTGTGCTAGGGAGCACCTTTGTACCCAAACCCTTCTGAAAAGATCTACAAATCTGGGAAGTGAATTGAGCTCCTCAATCCAAGATAATAGATAAGGGTACTCCATGTAATATGAGGATCTCCCTTATATATAATTGGGCATAATCCTTCGTGGTGTCAGTGATCTTGACTGCCAAAAAGTGAGCAGACTTTGTCATCCTGTCAACTATCACCCAAATTGAGTCATGCTTTCTGTGGGACCTCAGTAAACCGGTGATGAAGTCCATGTTGATCATATCCCATATGCACTCCGTAATATCAAATTTCTGAGCCACTCCACATGGCTTTTGGTGCTTAACCTTAACCTGTTGACAATTTGGGCACTTGGAAACAAACTTAGAGTTATCTCTTTTTATTCCACTCCATCAATAGACTTCCCTCAAATCATGGTACATCTTAGTCGACCCTAGGTGGATGGAATACCTGGAACTATGGGCTTCATACATAATCCTCTCTCAGACCCCATCAGCATTGGAATCACATAGTCTACCTTGACACCTCAATACTCCATCTACCCTTTTGGCGAAAGCCATCACCTTCTACTTATTTACATCCCCCTTTATCTTTAATAAGACTAGGTCTTGATCTTGTTTCTCTTTTACCTCCACTACCAGAGATGATGCGGATCCATTTTGTACAAGAACTCCTCCTTCGCCTAAATCCTTTATTTGAACTCCCAGTCGGGCCAATCTATGTACCTCTTTGGCTAACTCTCTCTTCTCTTCTCCCACATGGGTGGTACTTTCCATGGACAACCTGCTAAGAACATCATCAACCACGTTAGCCTTATCTGGGTGATATATGATGCTCATATCATAGTCCTTTAGCAACTCAAGCCATCTCCTCTGCCTTAAGTTGAGCTCTTTCTAGATGAAGACGTATTGCAGGTTCTTGTGGTCTGTGAATACATCTACATGAGCTCCATACAAGTAGTGGAAAGATAGCTTGAGAGCAAATACAACTGTTTCCAACTCCAAGTGACGAATGGGATAATTTTTCTCATGCACCTTCTAGAAGCGTAGGAAACAACCTTTCCTTTCTACATCAGCACACATCCCAATCCTACCCTCGAAGCATCGCAGTAGATAACAAATCAATTTGTTCCATCAGGAAAGGTCAACACTGTTGTAGTGATCAACCTCGTTTTCAACTCTTGGAAGTTGTTCTCACACTCGTCGAACCATTGAAACTTGACCTTTTTCTGAGTCAGTTTAGTCACTAGTGCGGGTAGGGAGGAATATCCTTCAACAAACCTCTGATAATAGCTAGCCAATCCCAGAAAACTCCGTATCTCTATCGGTGAGGTTGGTCTTAGTGAGTTCTTGACTGCCTTAATCTTTTAAGTATCCACTCGAATCCCATCTCTAGAAATAACATGACAGAAAAAGGCCATGGATTTGAGCCAAAACTCACACTTGAAAAACTTCACATGTAACTCATTGTCTCGGAGTGTCTACAAAGCGATCCTAACCTGATTGAAAAGCTCCTCCTCATCTCTGGAATACATCAAAATATCATCAATAAACACGATCACAAACATATCAAGATACTGTCAAATTCATGAAGGTTGCGGGTGCATTTGTCAACCCAATAGACATTACCAGGAACTCAAAGTGACATTAGAAAATTGAAAAAATGAAATGATTCAGTTTGAACCATATCGGGTTTTAAATGTCATCTTCAGGATATCATATTCTCTCACTTTCAACTAATGATAATCTGATATGAGGTCTATCTTAGAAAAAATAGTAGGACCTTTGAAGTTTGTCAAATAGATCATCAATCCTTGGAAGGGGGTACTTATTCTTGATGGTCACCTTTTTTCAATTGAGAGAACCATTCTTCTTTCGCACAAACAAGACTAGAGCACCCCATGGAGAGACACTCGGCCTTATGAATCCCTTCTCTAACAAATCCCTCAACTATCCTTTCAATTCTTTCAACTCTATGGGGGCCATCCTATGTGGCAAAATAGAGATAAGTTGGGTGTCGGGAAGAACATCAATTCCAAAGTCAATCTCCCTATGCGAGAGACTATGGGCAGATTCTCAAGAAACACATCAGGAAACTCGCTCACGATCAGGACATACTCAAAAGCAGGGGGCTCAACATCATCAGACTTAAATCGCACGTGGTGATAGAGACACCCCTTAGAGATCAATGGTCAGGACTTGATGTTAGAAATAAACTTACCCTTCGGTGCAATAGAGTCTCCTCTCCACTCAATAATAGGCTCATTTGGAAACTAGAATTTGATAGTCCAAGTTTGGTAATAAATAGAGGCATAGCAGGCGTGATTCCAATCCATACGAAGGATCATGTCAAAATTAACAATCTCCAACTCAATCAAATCAACAAGAGTATCCTTTTAATAGATGGATACCACACAATCTCTATAGATTCTCTCAGCTCGAATAGACTTACCAACAGGAGTAGATACAAAAAATGGCTCAAGAAATCACTAGGAAGAATCTTAAATCTACTTGCCACATATGGCATCACAAAAGAGCAAGTTGTACCTAGATCAAGTCAAGTGCAGCAAGGAAAAGTAAAGACACAAAGCATACCAGTCACAACATCTGGTCCAATCTACTAGTCTAGTTAATTCCCTATTACGTACAAACGGTTCGTCTCACCACCCGTTCCTGGCGCGGCACTCCTCTTGTTGCCCCTCGCTGGTGGTGTTGTGGTAGGTTTCTCTGAAAGTGACATGATTAGCCATACTTTTAGCAAGCATCTCTTCTATCTTTACACTCTTCCAAATGCATCCTGCTACATTTCCCCCAAGGTGGCTTCCCTTTAGAGCCGACAGTCGCACTTACTTAAGAATGTACACCATATGCACTAAAGTTAGTCTGACCCTAAGGTCTCTGATCATACCTCTGACTTGGGGCTGGTGCACTGGATAAGGATGGCGAATAGTTACAAGACCTCTTCTGAAAATAGGACTTATCTCCCTTACTCTACTAGCTCTAACTGAATAAAGGCCCTACTGATCTGGCCTTCTTAATCAAGTGTTCTTCTCTGTCCTTCTTTTTATTCTCCTTCGTATGTTGGGCATAGACCATCATTCTAGATATATCCATGCCTGGAATCAATAGTTCCACATTGCACTCCCTCTTCACATGCTTACCCAATCCAGACACAAATTTCCTCTTCCTTGCCCTCATATCCAAAACCATCTCCCGTGCATACCTAGACAACTAGATGAATTCCAAGCTATGCTCTTTAATAGTCATCCCCTCTTGTTTTAGATTCACAAACTCTTCAACCTTTGCCTCTCTCAACTCCTGAGGAAAGAAGTGATCGAGAAAGGCACTCTCAGACTCATCGCAAATAGCGGGCACAACATCATCACCTCAACCCTCTTCCCACTGATTGTACCAAACATTGACCATACCTTTGAGATGGTAGGAAACAAGCTCAACTCCCTCAGTTTCAGTCACATTGTCATGCCCTGAGTTCACACCCTAGGCATGATAGGCACCTAAAACCATTTCCGATCCCAAGTGAACCACTTGGCCCAGCTACTTACTCAGCGAAAGACTCAAACAATCATTGATAGGCTTCAAAATAACAAGCTAAGATTATCAAACTATCTGAATAAACTAAAATGAGAAACATCTTAATAATAACTAAAACAAATGAGAACTGAATAGTCTATGGAATCTCTAACTAGAATAATCTGAACACTAACGAGACAGGCCCCAAAGTAGCCACAACTGAATAAAATATAGCAAGGGAAAAACATAGATAACTCTAAGCCTCATATTGAGAAGACGCCTCACCAATAGCTGAGTAGGTGTCTGATCCTCAACAGAGCGGCTGCTGAGGGACTCTGTCACCTGCATCTGCAAAATAAAATTATGTAGGTCTAAAGACGTTAGTGCATGGAATGTATGGTATGTAAAATGGCTAAAATGGAAACTCTGAGTGATACAATATTTCTCAAAGTAAAGTAAGTCATATCTCAACATAAAATGACATAAGTAATAAAAATTCTTTATGTTGGTATTAAATATGCTGAAAATCTATATGTAAACATAACTTTCTTTAACCAGGGGAGTTTCTCTAACTGACAACCATCATTATGATCTTCGTGGTGATACAACATCTTGCCCATGCTGCCAAAGTCATTCTGTACTTTTCCGGGGTAAGGGACAAAAAATAGGGAAGTTGATCCATTCCAAAGCTGGGTCATCTCAGTGGCAAAAAAGGAGTTGTACCTTGATACAATCCTATCCTACACTGGCTACGTAGTTTATGAGTTCAAGTTATTAATTCTACTCTCACTCATGTCGATGCACAATACTACTCCTAAAATACTTTTATATTGCTCAGAACTTAAAGAGTAAGACTTCTCAAAATGCCTTCTTAATCTTTTGGGACTTAAGCCACTTTAGCTTTTTATTAAACTTTGCTAAATTGATCTCATTCTCTTTGACTGAATTTGTATCAACAGAAAATGTTTTTAAAATCTTATCTTTATTCTCAATTAGCGTGCAAGCACAGAACTTAAGTACTTTGTAAACTTAGCCCAAAGTTGTGCATATGCTAGTTTTTCTTTTCTTGAAATAGATAGAAGATCCTCATGAATATAACAGTAATTGTAAATCTTGTTCAATAGTTTAATATCATGCTAAAATCAGTAAAAGACATGATTTTGTATCAAGAAGAATGCATGAACAACCTTTAGATGAAATTAACTAGTACTAGAGGAAATCTTGATTTCACGTTGTAAACATGATCTTAGGTAGAACCTAGGGATTTTAGATTCTTAAATAATAATAGGATAATCTTTGGAGAGCTTTACATACCTGAGGAATGAGTTCTTGGGAGAATTGAAGAGATTCTTGAAAGCCCTAGCTGGGTTCTTGGTTCTATGCTTTGGGTTTTCTTGAAATTGTTCTAACTTTAATGAAGAAGGTGGTGTGTTTTTAAGAATTAATTGGGTGAAAACCAACTAAATAAATTTTAAGGAGAGTGAAAAAGTCAGAACTACCCTTCCTTAAATAAAAGAAAAAGAAACTTGTCTGATACAACATGTCCTCGTTACGCCAGGGGTGCAGACATGTGTGTTTTTACTATTTTTCGCTAGTTCTAGCTTCCTGTTGAAAACTTGAAAGGAAACTTTAGTGTGGTTCTGCATCCAAGGTGCATTGTTCCCTGGGCACAGACCCTCACTGTCCGGAATCAATTAGCAAAACTTTTATTTTGACTCGGTTTCTCTAAAATCGGGTTTTTACCATTTTCCCACTCAATTTTCGTGCTAATTGCAAATCTGGTATCAAATTTGCGAATAGAGCATGTGAAGATGTATTATGCGCATGGTTCCATTCTAGGGGTATTTTGATAATTTCACCGAGTGTCACAATATCTCCCCCTTGGGATCATGCATCCTTACATGATAACGATATGCAAAAACATTGCCTCAAGACAACAAGATTACTGATGTTAAACAAGCATTAGTCTTCGAAATCATTTATAAAATTTGCCTTGAAGATCCTTATTTAGGCCAACGAACAAGTATGGATATTTGGCCTTCATATCTTCCTTTGCCTCCCATGTGGATTTTTTAACAAATAAGTTTATCCACAATACCTTTACTGAAGAAATCCCCTTGGTCCTCAATTTTGCAAACTTTTCGGTGTAGTATCTACACCGGGACTTCTTCATAGGATAAATAATCTTTAATCCCAACACTTTCAACAGGGACAACTAGAAAGGAACCTTCCAAGCATTTCTTAAGCATTAAAATATGTAATACAGGATGTATAGCCTTCAACTCTACTGGTAATTCTAACTCGTAAGCAACACTACCAATCCTTCTCGGAATCTGGTAAGGACCAATATATCATGGACTGAGCTTCCCCTTTTTCCCGGATATCTTGACCCCTTTCATCGGTGATACCTTCAGGTACACCTAATCACCTACCTCAAATTCCAAATCTCTCCTCCTAATATAAATTTAAGACTTCTGTTGACTCTGGGATGTCATTAGCCATTCATGGATAACTTTCACCTTCTCCATAGCTTGGTGTACTAGGTCAGGTCCTCTCAATCATGCCTTACAAACTTCAAACCACTCAATGGGTGATCTACACCTTCTCCCATAAAGGGCCTCATACGATGCTATCTGTATGCTATCCTGAAAACTGTTATTATAGGAAAACTCAATCAAGGGTAAGTGATCATCACAATTACCTTTAAAATCTATCACGCATACCCTAAACATATCATCAAGTGTATGTATGGTTCGCTTCGCTTGCCCGTATGTTTGTGGATGAAAAGTTGTATTAGGATTCACTTTTGTACCAAGCCATTTCTGAAAGGACTTCCAAAGTTGCACTGTGAACTGAGCTCCTCTGTCTGAAATGATGGATATAGGGACCCCATGCAACCTTAAAATTTCTTTAAGATAATGTCTGGCAGAGTCCTCAGTTGTATCAGTCGTCTTGACAGGTAGAATGTGAGCTGACTTGGTCATTCTGTCTACTATCACCAATATTGAATCATGTTGTCTACAGGGTTGAGGTAAACCTATCACGAAGTACATGTTAATCATCTCCCACTTCCATTTTGGAATTTCAATATTCTGGGCCATACCACAAGGTCTTTGGTGCTCTACTTTAACTTGATGGCAATTCGAGCATCTAGACATAAACTCTGTGATGTCCCTCTTTGTACCAACCCCACCAATAGATTTCTTGTAAATCTCCATACATTTTTAGTGCACCTGGGTGAATAAAGTATCTGGCATTGTGAGTGTCAACTAAGATCATATATCTAAGGCCATTGACACTTGCATACACAACCTGCCTTGATATCTCAGGACCTCATCTCCCCTTTTTTCAAACACTAACACTTTCTGTTTCTTAGTATCTTCTTTCAACTGATGAAGGATAGAATCTCTATCTTGCTTTTCTTTCACCTTCACCACCAATGATGACTCTATCCCATTTCTGATAATAGCACCACCTTCGTCGAAATCTTTAATCTGCAACCCAAATAGGCTAGTCTATGAAACTCCTTGGCCAATTCTTTCTTTTCATCCTCAATGTGAGAAGTGCTCCCCATGGTCAACCTGCTAAGAGCATCGGCAACTACATTATCATTACGTGAGTGATAGAGGACACTCATGTCATAGTCTTTCAACACCTCCAACCACCTCATCTGCTTCAAATTCAGCTCCTTCTAGCTGAATACACACTACAAGCTCTTGTGGTCCGTAAATACATCTATGTACACACCATAAAGATAATGTCTCCAGATCTTTAGAGAAAATACCACAGTTAGCAAGCTCAAGATCATGAGTTGGATAGTTCTTCTCATAAGTCTTAAGCTATCTGGAGGCATATGGTATCACCTTGCCTCTCTGCATCAATACGCATCCCAACCCAACTCTGGATGCGTCGACAATATACCACAAAACCATCAGCTCCTTCGGGTAGAGATAAGACCAGGGTTGTGGTCAGCCTGGTTTTTACTCTTAGAAACTCTTCTCATAAGCTTCTGACCATTCGAACTTAACCTTCTTCTGAATGAGCTTAGTCAAAGGAGTTGAGATAGAAGAAAATCCCTTTACAAATTGTCTGTAGTAACCCACCAAGCCCAAGAAACTCCTTATCTCTGTTGGAGTTGTGGGCCTTAACCAATTCTTTACTGCTTCAATCTTTTGGTAATCAACTTGAATACCTTTACCAGACACAACATCCCCCCAAAATGCCATGGATGCCAACCAGAACTCATATTTGGAAAATTTTGCATATAGTTGCTAATCCTAAAGGTCTCAAGGATAATTCTAAGATGGTCAGCATGCTCTTCCTTGTTACGAGAATAGATTAGGATGTCATCTATGAACACAATAACGAACATATCTAGGTACGGCCTCAATACCCTGTTCATAAGATCCATGAAAGTTGCTAGTGCATTTGTCAGTCCAAAAGATATGACCAAGAACTCATAACGACCATAGCGGGTTTTGAAAGCTATGTTAGGAATGTCTCTTTATCTAACATTAAGTTAATGGTACCCAGACCTAAGGTCTATCTTAGAGAAAGAAGTAGCGCCCTGAAGTTGGTCGAATAGGTCATCAATTCTGGAAAGAGGATACTTATTCTTGATAGTGACCTTATTCAACTGACAGTAATCTATGCACATTCAAAGAGAACCATCCCTTTTGCATATGAAAAGAAATGGAGCAACCCAAGGTGATACATTTGGTCTAATGGAACCCTTATCTAAGAGATAGTTCAGCTACAACTTCAACCCTTTTAGCTCTAAAGGAGCCATACGGTATGGAGGAATAGATATGGGTTGAGTATCTAGGAGAGTATCTATCCGAAAGTCTATATCCCTATCAGGAAGAACTCCAAGGAGATCCTCAAGAAAGACTTCTGGGAACTCATTCACAACTGGGACAGACTGAAGAGATGGTGCCTCGACACGAGAATTCTGAACTCTGACTAGGTGGTATATGCACCCTTTAGAAATTAACTTTCCAGCTTTGAGATATGAGACAAAATGACCCTTAGGAAAAACTGAGCCACCCCTCCACTCTAATACTAGTTCATTAGGAAACTGAAATTTGACTAACCTGGTTCTGCAATCTATGGAGGCATAACGACATGAAGCCAATCCATGCCTAGGATGACAACGAAATCTACCCTGTCTAGCTCAACCAAATCAACTACAATTTTCTTATTATAAACTGACACTGGGCAGCCCCGATAAATTCTTTCGGCTAGGATGAACTCTCCAGTTGTTGTGGAAACACTAAAAGGCTCAAGAAGACATTCTGGACCGACCCAAACTTCATAGCTACATAGGGAGTCACAAATGACAATGTGGCACCTGGGTCTAACAATGCATAGACATCATAATTAAAGATTTTGAGCATACTGGTAACCACATCTGGTGAGTTTTCTTGCTCCTATTTGGTAACCGTGGTGTATAAGCAGTTTGTGCCCCCGCTTGCTTATGATATAGTGCCCCTGTGAATAGGCTTAACCTGTGGTGCTGATGAACCTGATTGTGATCCATTATCTCTCATATTCTTCCTCCCCATAGGACAATCCTTCAAGAAGTGTCGCACCTGACCATATTTAAAACAACCATTTGTGCCCATAAGGCACTCTCCTGGATGAGATCTGCCACACTTACCACAAACAGGGTAATGAGTCAGTCCTTCAGCTATGCTACCCTGTGACTGGCTGCCCAGGAACCTACGGTTCTAAGATCCCTGCTCATTCCTGGCCATCTGTGTAGGTGCACTAGTAGATGAAGGTGCTGGTGTGGATATCATAGGCTGAAAGGATGAGTGATTTCTACATCCAGCCCCCCTCTTACCTGTCTCCTAGCCTGATGTCTTGGCCCTCTTGCTCCTGAACTCTTCCCTATCCTACATTTTCTCCTCCTGTACCTATTGCACATAATTCATCAAGAGAGCTATGTCCATATCCCTAATCAGTATAGTATTCCTACCCTATCTCTTAGTCATCCGAAAGATTCCTGACATGAGCAGTTCCATCCTAGTACGCATGTCTGCCACCATAGTTAGAGCGTAAAGGGATAAATGAGTAAACTTAAGGTTCCACTCCTCCACACTCATATTTTCTTGCTTCAGATTCAGAGATTCTCTCGCCTTAGTCTATCTCAACTCTCTAGGGAAGTACTGTCCCACAAAGGCCTCCTCAAACACCACCCAACTCAAAGATGGTTCCCCTTCTGCCTTGACTCCTTCCCATTGATCAAACCAGAGTCTAGCTGCTCCTTTGACTAGTAGGAAGCCAACTCAACCCACTCAGCATCACATATGTGCATGACCTGAAACACTTTCTAGAGCTCCTCAATAAAGTTCTCATGATCCTCCTTCACATTAGACCCCGTGAATTTAGGTGGGTTCATCCTCAGAAACTCACGAACCTTAATAGTATCCGATCCATCATTCCTACCATCTCCCTAGCAACCTCCCTGAGTAATGACTGCCTGTGCCAAAGTCTGGATGGCCGCATTGGAAATGTCTGCATGTTGTGGCTACTAGATAGGCACACGTAGACCTCTAGGTGCCTCAGGAATTAGGCCAGGCTAGTTGGCATGTCTCCTGGTTGGGTGCCCTCTGCCCCTCACTGGTCTGTCAGCTCTGCATGGAGGTATGATATGAAAATCATGGCGTGACCACACGAGTTAGGAGGGACTTAACAGAGGTAAACTCTAAAGCACGAAAGGAAATAACAATTGATAGTAACACTTCCTATTGCCCTGTAGCCTCTCCATTATAGATGTGGCGCACTTGACACCCATAATACGGACTCTACTAGACACGGTTCCATAGACTCCCTAGGACTCTAGAATTCTATGCTCTATTACCAAGTTTGTCATGCCCAGAGTTTACACCCTAGGCATGGCCGGCACCTAGAATCATTTCTGGTCCCAAGCGAACCACTTAGTCTAGCTACTTACTCATTGGAAGACTCAAACAATCATGGAAAAGCTTCAACAAAAGAAGTTAAGACTATCAAACTGTCTGAATAAACTGAAATGAGAAATATCTCAATAATAACTTTAATAAATGAAACTGAAATACTTAACACATAGTCTATGGAACCTCTAACTAGAATAATCTGAACGACTACCGGGACAAGCCCCAAAGTAGCCACAATTGGAAAAAATACTGCAAGGGAAAAACATAGATAACTCTAAGCCTCAGACTGAGAAGAGGCCTTAACTATAGCTGAGTAAGTGTTTGATCCTCAACAGAGTGGCTGTTGAGATACGCTGTCACCTGCGTTTGCATCATAAAATGATGTGTGTCCTAAGGACGTCAGTACATACAATGTACGGCATCTAAAATGGACGAAATGAAAACTCAAGGTGATACAATATTACTCAAAGTAAAATAAGTCATATCTCAACATAAATGATTTAAGTAAAAAATACTCTATGTGCTGAAAATCTATATGTAAACATAACTTCCTTTAACTTAGGAAATTTCTCTAACCGACAACCATCACTATGATCTTCGTGGTGATATAGTGTCTTTCCCACGCTGGCAGAACCATCTCATACTTTGCCGGAGTAGGGAACGAAAACTAGGGGAGTGGTTCTATCCCAAAACTTGGCCATCTCAATGGAAAGTGAGGAGTTGTATCTTGGTACAATCCTATCCTATGTTGCCTACGTCGTTTATGAGTTCAAGTTATTGATTCTACTGTCGCTCATATCGGTGCTCAATACTACTGCCAAAATACTTTTATAATGCTCAGAACTTAAAGAGTAAAACTTTTCATAATGCCTTCTTTATCTTTTGGGACTTAGCCTACTTTAGCTTTTCTTAAACTTTGCTAAACTCATCTCATTCTCTTTGGCTAAATTTGTATTAACACAAAGTGTTTTAAAAATCTTATCTTTATTCTCAATTAGCATCAAAGCATAGAACTTAAGTACTTCGTAAACTAATCCTAATACTATGCATATGCTAGTTTTTCTTTTCTTGAAATAGATAGAAATCCTCATGAATATAACAGTAATTGTAAATCTTGTTCAATAGTTTAACCTTATGCTAAAATCAGTAAAAAACATATTTTTGTATCTAGAAGAATGCATGATCAACCTTTAGATGAAATTAACTAGTACTAGAGGAAATCTTGATTTCACATTGTAAACATGATCTTGGGTAGACCCTGGGTTTTATATACTAAAATAATAATAAAAGGATAATTTTTGGAGGGCCTTATATACCTGAGGAATAAGTTCTTGGGAGAAGTGAATAAATTTGTGAAAGCCTTAGCAGGGTTCTTGGTTCCATGCTTCTGGTTTTATTGAAATTATTCTAACATTAATGAAGAAGGTAATGCATTTTATAAAAATTAATTGGGTGAAAACCGCCTAAATAAGGTTTAAGGAGGGTGAAAAATGTCAAAACTATCCTTCCTTAAATAAAAGAAAAAGAAACCTGTCTGATACAACATGTCTGCATCGCGGACATGAATATTTTTGCCATTTTTCGCGAATTCGAGCTTCCCGTTGAAAACTTGAAAGAAAACTTAAGTGTGGTTCTACGTCCCAGGTGCATCACGACCTGGGCGTGGATCTTCACTGTCCAAAATTAATTAGCAAAAATTTTATTTTGACTCGGTTGCTCTAAATTTAGGTTTATCTTCGCACTCAATTTTTTGCGCTGGTGACAAATTCGGTCTCGAATTTGTGAATGGAGCATTGGAAGATGCATTGCGCACATGGTTCCTTTCTAGGGGTATTTTGGTACTTTCGCTGGGTGTCACAAGCATGCATAGTCTTTAGCACCTTCCACATCTCATCAATGAAATTTTGAGGGTCCTCTTCAACCTTGGACCCAATGTAAACAGGTGGGTTCATCCTCAAAAAGTCTCTCAGTATAGAGGAAATTGTGGACTCTTAAGAGATAGAACTAAGGGCTAGTGAACCTTAGTTCCCACTCTGGGTAGCTACCAACCGAGTGACCACAGCAATGGATCCTCAAAAGTCAGCCTCTAAAGCAGGAGTACATGGAGCTATAGGTGTCAGAGGAACACCAGCAGTCCTGAGCGGTCAACTTTGACCCCTTGCCTCCACCTGAGGAGGCACCTCTGGAGTAGGGTTCTCAAAAATGCTAGCTGAATCATTCCTCTGGACTTCTGTGCATCTAGGAGGCATGATCTGCAATTGTGTAACACACGAATTGGAAAAGGAATTTTATAGAGTTTTCAACTCTATCGCACGAACTCAAATCGCAAAAAAAAGGGTAATAGTTCCTAATGTCCTATAGCCTACCATTTATGAAGTGTTGGTGCACAACACACTCTTAAACAAGACTATATTGGACACGACTTCATAGACTCCCAAGGACTCTTGAACTCTGTGCTTTGATACAAAGTTTGTCACGCCCTGGGAGGATACCCTTAAGCGTAGCCGGCACTTGAAGAACAATTACTGATCCTTCAGGAGAACCACTTGGCCTCATTGTTATACCATACTCAACAGTGGAAGAGTAACTCAATAAACAAGGACCACATATGAATAGAAGGCATATCTCTAATATATCATAGTTTTCAAAATAGAAGTAAGTTTAGATACACCAACTCCATACTCTATTCTCATAGTCTATGAAACCTGTACTCAGCAGTCTAGATGGTGTCATGACAGGCCATGAACACCTCCAATCGAAGAAAAAGATAGAATAAATCCATCTCATAAACAAGGGCTCCTCCAGAGAACAATGACGGCTCACCAACTTTGAGAATGTTCCGAATGCAGAGCTCAACAGTGTGCGTGATGAGATCCTCTATCTGCATCATAAAAAGATGTAGGCCCAAAATGGACATCAGTACATGGAATATAATAGTATGTAAAATAGGTCAAGAAAAGTAAGGCTCGACTCACTCACCTTGACGCAATGTTCATGCTCAAACCTATTTGTGCAAGTTTAGAGTAAATCATGCTTTTTAAGAAATCTCAATAAAATAGACTCATTTTGAAATCTCGTGTTCGATCAATGTTACTTGGGAATTTCTCTTAACCGACATCCTCATGCCACCACCATTAATTAGATGATGCACAATGAATCAACATTATTGCCATGCCCGACCTTAACTTGCCATGGAAAAGGGCGATCAACTCTCTCTTGGATAAAAAATATATGTCCATTGGCGGGAGAATAGTCATCAGGCTAACTATAACGACTATCCTACGTTGGCAACATAGTTTTGTGGGTTAAAGTAGAAGTTTACTCGCTCCCCGCTCGGTTCTCAATACTCCTCCCAAGACTAAAATATGCTCAACTCATCAGTCTCAACTCATCAATCATCTCAGAAGTCTCAACTAATCAATCAATGCAAGAAATCAAACTTGACTCAGCTTAATACAGTCATTTTGACTCATTAATTTACTCATCATGTAATGCAAGTAAGATATCATGTGTAGTAATGTAAGTTCCATAAATGCAACATATATCTCATGCTCAATCATGCTCAAATTACTCAACTTATGTACTCAATCTCAACCACAACCTCAATCTCATTGGTATGCACAGAACTCCATGAATCATGCAATTGTAAGACTCATGTAGCCAAGTATAAAATACATATACAAATATCATGTCAATACTCATGTAATATAGAAACTTCTCAAGTAATAATATAGGGCCTCATGGTGAATACAAGAATACAGTATCAAAATAGGAGAAATTTCTCAAAAATCTCAACTCTTCTCAAATCTTGCCTCAAGATAATGGAAAGGACATGAGAAGAAAGGAATCCACACTTTGATAAGTATTACATACTTGGAAATCGAAGAATAATCTATCCTTTCCAAAATCATGCCATTGGATTACAAATCCCTAGCTTTTTTCTTCTCTACTCTTTGTTCTCAAGAAAATCCAAGTATGGAATGAGGAATGTATGGCCTTAGGGTTCATCTCAAGGCTTTATACAAGCCTAAAATCATGAAGGATTTAATGGAAAAGGGATCGAAATGGACAAAATGCCCATCTTAAAATCTACTGACAGGGCCTACGAAACCCCGTCTATGACTCTTAGTCCTCACTATAAGTCGTTACTGCTCCTCGTAGAAAGGAAGTCTCAAAATATTGAATCACTAGAAGCCTTTACGAAACCCCTCTGGTACAAGTCGTAGTCCTCACTATGAGTTGTAACTGGCCCCTCGTAGCTACAAAGGTCCTGAAATGTGAACACTGGAACTAGCCACGAAACTATTCACTATGAGTCATAGTGCTCTTTATGAGTTATAACCCCACGTTGTATCTGAAGTGTCCTGAAATTCTAATTTGTTGAAAATCTCTATGAGACCCCTATGTACGAGTCATAATACCCTTCTATGACTCGTAGTGACCCTCATAGGTCCAATCCTTCAGCCTTTTCTCTGATTTTTCTCATCAGCACCTCAACATCCTCTGTGTATTCTCATCCAAATCAAATACGAGGAATTCAAGGGGTGGTACATTATCTCACCCTTCGGATCATTCTTTCTCGAACGAAGAGAAAGGTAGGGATTTAGATTAAGGTAAGAATCTCCCTATGGACTCTAATAATCAACCAGCTCTCATCACACTCATGCAATCAACAAATTAGGAATTAGCAAGTAATGAAATCAAATACTCATCAAATCACATCAATCCTCACTTGGACTCTAGAACTCTATTGTCTATCATATTGAGAATGAAAGGAGACTCAAGGAATGGAAAGTTAAGAATTTTGAGGGGAAATACTTACCTTTAGCTCTCCCATCATCAGCAAGAAAGAATAATTAGGGATATCTGGTTATCATGTCCTCCTATGCCTCCCAAGTAGCTTCCTCTACGAACTGGTTCCTCCACAATACTTTTAACAGATGCAACCTCTTTAGTTCTCAACTTGCGAACCTGACGATCAAGGATTTGGACAGGACACTCTTCATAACTCAGGCTTTCTCTCACTCCAATAATTTCAATAGGCACAACCAGCTATAGATCTCCCAAACACTTCTT
The DNA here is from genome assembly GCA_011800125.2 of Solanum clarkiae. Classification (NCBI taxonomy): domain Eukaryota; kingdom Viridiplantae; phylum Streptophyta; class Magnoliopsida; order Solanales; family Solanaceae; genus Solanum; species Solanum clarkiae. Next base: position 10,718 of record JAABOM020088425.1, on the reverse strand, counting down.
GAGCATGGAAATGTGGAAAACTAGGTGGACGACCTTTAACTCTAATGGTTGCTCTAACTCATATGCCACATTGCTCACTCTATTTATGATATGATAAGGGCCAATATGCCTCAGGCTCAACTTCCCTTTCTTTCTGAATCTCATCACATCCTTTATGGGCGACACTTTCAAGTACACCCAATCATTGACCTCAAACTCTAAGTCTTTCCTGCTAACATTGGTATAGGACTTCTGTCTACTCTATAAAGTCCTCAACCTCTCTCAAATAATCATCACCTTTTCTATAGCTTGAAGAACCAAGTCTGGACCAATCAACTCTGCTTCACCCACTCAAACCATCCAATCGGCTACCTACACCTCCTCCTATAAAGTGCCTCACATGGGTCCATCTAAATACTCGAATGGAAGATATTGTTATAGACAAACTCAATCAAAGGCAAGTGGTTATCCCAATTATCTTTAAAGTTAGTGGCATAGTCTCTTAACATATCCTCTAAGGTCTAAATAGTACGCTCTGCCTGGCCATCCGTCTGAGGGTGGAAAGTTGTGCCAAGGAGCACCATCGTACCCAAACCCTTATAAAGAGATCTCCAAAATCGGATAGTGAATTCAGCTCCTCTACTGAGATAATAGATAAGGGTACTCCATACAATCTGATGATTTCCTTATATATAACTGGGCATAATCCTCCGCGGTGTCAGTCACTTGACTACCAAAAATTGAGCAGACTTAGTCATCTTGTAAACTATCACCCAAATTGAGTCATGTTGTCTATGAGACCTCGGTAAACTCATCAATCTCAAACCATAAGTCTAAAATCATCAATTATCTCATCATTCTCAACTCATCAATCAATGCAAGAAATACTTGACTGAACTCAATACAGTCATTTAGACTCATCAATTTACTCATCATGTACTGCAAGTAAGATATCATGCATAGTAATGTAAGTGCCATAAATGCAACATACATCTCACACTTAATCATGCTCTAATTACTCAACTCATGTACTCAATCTCAACCTCAACATCAATCTCATTAGTATGCATAGAATTTCATAAATCATGCAATTGTAAGACTCATGTAGCCAAGTATATAATACATGTAAAAATCTCATGTTAATACTCATGTAATATTAGAAATTTTCTCATGTAATAATATAGGACCTCATGGTGAATATAAGAATATATTATCAAAATAGGAGGAATTTCTCAAAAATCTCAACTCTTCTCAAATATTGACTCAAGATAATAGAAAGGGTGTGTGAAGAAAGGAATCCACACTTTGATAAGCCCTACATACCTAGAATAATAATAATCGATCCTCGCCCAAACCTTGCCCTTGATTGAAAAACCTTAGCTCTTTTCTTCTCTCCTCTTTGTTTTCAAGAAGACCCAAGTGTGGAATAACAATTGGATGGCCTTAGGGTTCATCTCAAGGCTTTATACAAGCCTAAAATTGTGAAGGGTTTAATGGAAAAGGGATCAAAATGGACAAAAATGGCCCTCTTAAACTCTATCAACAGGACCTATGACACCCCGTCTATGACTCATAGTCCTACCCCATCTATGACTCATAGTCCTTACTACCAGTCGTAACTACTTCTTATAGAAAGGAAGTCTCAAAATCTTGAATCACTGGAAGCCTTTATGAAACCCCCTCTATTGCGAGTCATAGTCCTCACTACGAGTTGTAACTAGCCCCTTTTAGTTGCAAAGGACTTGTAATATAAAACACTATAACCATCCATGAAACTATCTACTATGAGTCATAGTGCTCTTTACGATTCATAATCCCACCTCGTATCTGAAGGGTCCTGAAATTCTATGTTACTGAAATTCTCTACGAGACCTCTCTGTACGGGTCATAATCCCCCTCTACAACTCATAGTGACCCTCGTAGGTTCGATCCTTTACCTTTTCTCAATATTTTCTCATTACCATCTCAACATCATCTGTGCATTCTCATCTAAATCAGATAGGAGGAATTCAAGGGGTGTTACACTTAGTGACTCCAACATCAAATGGTCTCTCACTACACACTTCAACTCAGTATAAAGGTAAAGAAAATCTAGCCTACTCGAAAGGTGATCGCTTGTTTTCCTGATCAGTCCACTAGAGTTGTTCTCTTTCTTGTCATCTCCTACACTACTCAACTCTCAAAACATAAGTCACAAGGTCATTACGGCTGATTTGGCTATAAAATCTTAGGAAACAGGTGAAATTACATCAATCACAACTAAAAATGGGGAAATGGGGCTCACACTGAAGATACCAAACCAACCCTATAGAAATATCCCTACATCAATCCAAGTCCATATCCAGAAATGGAGCCCAAAACAAACCTTAAAAGACAGAGAAATGACTCAAAAATGAAGTTGTATTTCTTATCGAAAAAATATTTCATACATAATTTCTCAATAAAAATCCAGAAAATACAACCAAATTAACAAGATCCAAGCATATCATAATGTTACTCTTGAAATATAGAATAATTTAGAAAAAAATTTGACTTAATTACGTTGAGAAATGATCAAAATATTGCAATGTAAAGCTTTCACTCATATCCAAGTACAAGCGGTGAAAATAGAGATTTTACCTCAAAATGCGCATCGAAATTGGAATCTGACACTTCCATGACGTCCCTCATGAAAATCCATACAATGTATTCTTTTGAATCAATTAGATCGAATAGAAAATGCGCTTAGAACCATGGTGTAATTTGAATAGATTGTGGTGATTTGGAGTACCGTCGAAATGGTAAGGCTTTGGATTTAACTTGATTCGGGACATTATCTATGGCAAGTGGACTTCTAACCTATTGTTAAGTATGATTGAATCTTGTATTCTTCTTTGTGCATGCTATTGAGTACTTTAGGATAGAATTATATCATGTTAGGCTTTGATCATGAGATATGATTTGAATAATTGCCTATATAGTGATTTATTAGTTTGTGGATTAATTGTGGATTCGTGTTACATATATATGTACGATCTTGTGGGTTGTTATTGAGATGAATCTTATATTTTGATACTACTGAGGCATTTATGACATTGATACTTTAACAATACTGAGATCATTATGGTATTGACACTATGATATCATTGAAATTATGCATTTTGCATCCTCTATTATCCGTGCATTTGATACTTGTGATGGCTACGGCGGAGAGATAAGTAAGGTAACATTTGGGTTGTTGGAAAAGCTCTATACTGGTCAAGCCGATGTAAAATATCGATGGTTCGAGGTTATTCCCAGATAGGTCCGAGGTCATTTTCGCATGGGTGAACATTGGCCGAGGTCTTTGCGAGTAATGTTCACGAATACATAGTCCTTGTGTGTCCCTATAGGTTTCGATCTGATGAAATCGGTGGATATGTATTGTGGGACAGCCATGCATCACGATTATGTGACACTGCATCGCATCATTTACGTATCATGGCATCTTCTCCATCTCATATCACATCTTTTGGCATTACTATTATTTTGCTTCGGAAATTGTAGACTTACTGTGTAATTGATTAGTGTAACTGTTGGACGTCTCTCTCTCTCTCTCTTTCTATTTATATATATATATATATATATATGTGTGTGTGTGTGTGTGAGAAAGAGAGAGAGAGAGAGAGAGAGAGAGAGAGAGAGAGAGAGAGAGAGAGATAGTTGGATATATTATGTCAGGTGATGAGTATATCTATTTTATTGTGAAATGTGTATTATATTGTGTTGGGACTTGTATGAGTGTAGGATTGTAGTTTGGTGGTATGTGGCTTGGTGTTGAGGAGTACTTGTGTTCTTCATTGCTTTACTTTACGTTAGAATCATATGCTGAGTACCCTGTGGTTTGGTGCTCATCCCTTGCTATATTTTGTAGGTTATGAGCACGGTCCACCTTGCTAGACATCTTTTTGGTGGATCGAGCTTCCAGATTATTCGCGAGCTAGCTACCTATATCCCCAGCTATTTTCAAAGATCCTATTTCCTTTTTATATATTTTGTTCTATTTGAGGAATAGATATTTGAGACATGTATTTCATTTGAGAATTTTGTATTTAAAGGCTTGTACATGTGACACCAGTCTTGGGAAGGTTTTAGTTTTGATTTAGTATGTTTACCTATCTTATTTAGACTGTTTATCTTCTGCTATCATTACTATGTTGGATTACTAGGTGTTGGGCTGACTCACATTGGTGGATTAGGTGAGCACCATCACACCCTTGGGTCCTAACAAGTGAATGAAATGTATAAGCATGTAAAAGGGCAAAAAGGAACTCAAAATAGGAGACTTGACCCAAACTTTTCTCAGTAATAAAAGTATGTGATGTAATTAAAGTGACTATTTTAATGAAACAAAGGATGCAACTCGAGGTATGAATAAAATACAGTATTGGAACTTGGAGAGCTTCTCTAACCATCACTATGAGCTTCATAATAATACAATGGCTTTCCCACATTGTCAGATTCATCTCATACCTTACTAGAGTAAAGGATTAACTTAACGTATGGATATATTTAATAGGCATTCGCAAAATCAAGTGAGGAGTTGTATTAATTTGTATGATCCTATCCTACGTTGACTACATAGTTTATGCAATTGGAGTTATTATTACTCTTACCCAAATCGATGCTCTATACTATTCTCAGAATACATTCTATGATGCTCATGCTCAAATATGTGAACTTGCTCATGCTCACTTAGTCTCTTTTAAATTCAGTTCATATTAATATTTTTCATCTATTTTATCTCCTTAGATATTACAATCTCAATCTCATGGATGCATAAGATATAAAAAGTATTTCTCAACTTAATATCAAAATAGATGTTAAAGGTACTCACACACTAAAATTAGATTATCATCTTCCTACTCATCTCTTGTTCAAGACACAATTTGAAATACTATTCTATTTCAACCCAAATATAGAGAACAAGATGGATATCATAATATTTTGAAAGTTCATATAAATGTAAAATTAAATTCATGGCTTTTCTACTCAAATTCACATTATAATAGTTACAAAACAATAATGATTCAATACAAGGCATAATATGCATATAGTTGGAATAGGAAAAGGGACTTAAACTAAACTCAAGATTCTATTGGGTGAAATAAAGGGTGTTTAGATACTAAAACAATCTTATTTCGAAGTTTGGAGTTCTTACACACTTGTAACACGAACGTTATCCTAAAAGCATTAAAAGGATTTTGCTCTAATCCTAGCCTCTTGATTTCTTTCTATCTATGTTCTCAAAATAACGTACGTGTATTTTAGGAAAATTGAAAGTAAGTTAATAATATTAGGATAAGTTTGGTGTTAAAACGGCGGGGTTTAAGAAGGAAGTGGACTTGTTCTATTCCAGTTATTTTTTTTCAAAAAGTAAATCGCATGCAATGAAAATATTTTATGAATAATTGATAGATCACATTTGAGGAATGCAATAACTCTTCTGGTTCACAAATTCATTTTCAAAAGTTTACTGCACAAAACTTCAACCTAGGTTTGCAATGCAGACCTAGTTTACCCTAGTACATTTTTTATTTTTTCTCTTGACTTTTGGTCCGGTCTTAGCTAGGATAACTTAGTGTGTTACATAAATAACCCAACTAGATGACTAGTAATCAATAGATCTAATTGCTTTAGTATTGCAGACATGTAATTTATTTAACTTCTCTCATTTATTTTAAAATTATTTTGGCATTAAATTTTATGTTCAAAATTAATCTTGTTATTTTAACTTTGATTTTTTTGTAATAGGTCTTATTTGAAAATTTAAAATCATTAAAAATAAAAGTCTCTTTAGGATACCATGTCACACCCTAGGAGGGTACCCTAGATGTGGCAGGCACCCAGAGACTATTACTAGTCCCCAAGGGAACCATTTTGTCTCATCGCATTCACTCACTCAACATACATGCCAATTCAGCGGAAGACTAAGATAACAAGTAATGGACATTCTAAGTTTCAAATATCATATCAACTAAATAGGCTAATATGGAAGAAACTAACTACCACAAAATCCCACGTCACAACTCAACTATAGTCTATGGAGCGTCTACCACTATCCATTGGTACCAATGATAGGCCCATGGCTACCTCAACTCAAGAAATAATAATGCTAGTCTAATGTTTGACTCAATAGCTAGATGAAAATAAAATAGGATCCTCCGAAGTAAGGGAGGCTCACCAACTCAGCTAACTGCGAAGATCCTCAACGGTGTGCCTGTTGACGATCTCTAATACCTTCCTCTACATCATAAAATGATGCAGTTCAAATGGACATCAGTACATGGAATGTACAAATATGTAAAATAGCTAAATGAAATAGATATAGGAAGAACAATATAGAATAACATCAACTCATAAGATACTCAATTAGGATGTCAAATATCTATCTAAAGAAAACATAAAGAGTAGACAAATGACTCATCAAAAACCAATCCAAACTCATCCAATCAACTCAACTCAGAGTACTATCAGTGTTGGACCTATTTGGGAGTTTCTCTTATCCGACAACAATCACATATGAGCCAGTGACTATACAATATTTCCATTTATGTTGCCACAGTTGTTCTATACTTGCCAAGTAAAGAACAACTCGGATCCACAAGGGATCTGGTCTCCGTACTTGCCAAGTAAAGAACAACTTGGATCCATAAGAGATCTGGTCTCCAAAGTCTTCTATTGCTTTCAGGGACTTTAACTCAAGAGTGAATCGCTGATGAAGTGGTTCAATCCTCGTCTATGCTTGGCGACGTAGTTAATGAGTATGAGTTGGACTTACTCTTACTCATTTCGGTGCTTGATACTCCTTCCAAGACTCAATGCTCATAAGACTTCTCATCTCAATCAATCATCTCGATTAGTCTCATAGAGACTCTCATATATACAATTTTGTAATAGTGTGTGATTTAATCACAAATCGAGATATATTACTTACTATTTTGTGTTCAATAAGATCATTCCCTAACATTATACAATTAAATTTCCCTCTTGTATGTCCTGCAAATTTTAACTTTCTAGTTGTTAATTGAAAAATAAAAAAAGAAGGAAAAAGATAGAATGCTTAGACAAAAGTTGATGTTTTGTTAACAATAAAGAAGACATATCAGTAAAATATCTTTTTCCTTCGTCTCATTTTATCTTCAAAATACTTGCTAATATGTGTGTGTATAGATACTAGTTTAGTGACATGCTTTGCACATATGAGCCACGTTAATTTAAAAATTATATATAAATAATAGTTGTCATTACATATAGATAATGCTCATGTAAATAAAATTAAATACATACTATTAATTTGATGTCATAGTTTATTCTATTGTGATACAACAAAGATGAGAAAATCAAATACAATATTCATGTAAATAAAAATTAAATAAGTATTATTATTTTGATGCAATAGTATAGTCTATTATGATAGAGCAAAGATCAAAAACAATTAATCCAGCTTATAATATAAATATGCTAATAGTTTTTTAATACGTAAAATAATAATTTAGAGGTGAATAGTTAGAAATTAAACAATTAATTAAATAAAATCTAATGTAACAAACAATTTCGAAATATAAAAGGAGTAGTTTAATATTTTCTACATAATTTTATTTTTAAATTTGTTATACTACATACTTTTATTAACTAAATATTTGATAGTCAAAATTTTTATTAATTATTTACATAGAATAGTCGTAAATCAAAAGTGAATTATAAATATAAAGTAATTCTAAATAAAAATGAATCTGGAAACTAAACTACAAAAAATTAAATAATAAATTAAAAAATAGTAAAAAGACATTTTTGTCTAAAGCAAAGAAGTATTATCTTACTTGAGATACTATTTTACCTGAATAGATGAAACTTGTGATTAGAGCGAGATGTTAGTTACAAAATAAGAGAAATTTTTAAATAGTGAAAATTTATTAGAATCAACTAACTAAACTAAGGACATAATATAATCTGAATGAAGTAAGTTAAGGTAGCATAACAATTAATATTATTTTCAAGCAAGTTAAGCTACCATAACAAGTAATATTATTTTTTTCAAATTCAAAATATTAACAAGAAAGGGAAAAGAATATGAAACAAAGAATATGATTGTGTAATGTAAGTAAACCTGAGAATTAAATTGACGTTCGGAAAAAAAATGTAAAATAAGATTCATCACCACTTAGCACAAATTGATGAAGGGGATGAATGAATCAATTAAAGTGAGAAAAAAATTAATTATAATTGTAAAATAAGAAAATATAAGCCAAATTATTGATTGTTAATAATTGATAAATCAAAAGCTGAAATTGAAGGGTTTTTATAGAAGTAGAGAAGTCATAAATAAAAAGGATAGGAAATAATATTTTATCATATTTAAGACGAAAACTTTTCATTATATAATTAGGATTCATGGTGAAATTAGAAAAACATTTAAAGAAATAGTAGAGTCACAATGGAAAAAGGAAAAAAAAATTGGCAAACTAATTAATTATGGAAATATTAAAAGAATAACTAAGAAAACATAAATTACCTTTAATCTAATGAATTTTTTTACATGAATTTCTCTTACTTTTTTCTTAACTTTCTTTTTGAACGTGTTGTCCTTTTTTTTAATACTTCTTTTTGCCTATTTTATGGGAGATGGTTTTTCAAACCTTTTTTTGCTTATTATATGAGAAGTTTTTTATTTTTCTTTTTTAGATTAAGTCTGTTCTAGTTAGAAAAAAATTCTTCATGTATGAATTTAATTATAATAAGAAAAGTTTCTTTATTTAATTTTTATTATATTTATTATATTTAACATTAAATATTATTAAATAATAATATAATAATTAAAAATAATAGTGAAAAGATAATTTTGTCTAAAGTGAAATCTTTTAATGAAGAGCAAAAAATTCAAATAATATTATTAAGGACCTTCACACTTTTAATATAGTATATATATAGTCACACACACAAACACTAGATAGGCAAAGCCCATGTTGAGCACGTGTCATTTCCCGGGAGGGTACCGTAGACGTGACTGGTACTCGGAGACTATTGCTAGTCCCCAAGCAGACCACTCAGTCTCCTTGCCATCGTTCAGTCAATTCATCAGCGAAATAGAAACGATATAATGATAATAAATGCTATCCTATCAGTGGGCTCATACTATCAATTATCAATCTATCATAAGGAAATGGAATAGATAATGAAAATCTCAAAGGTAAGGAATAAAAGAAAGAGGGAAAAGAACCCCCGACATCAACATCAACTTCTATATCTATGAAGCCTCCATACTATATTCTGAAATGGTACCACGACACGCCATGGCTACCAAATATCAAGTAAAAAGGACTATCCAAAAATAAAAATAAATATCCTCCAAATGCTGGGGAGGACTCACCATTATCAGGAATGAAGAGCTTTGAACCTCAATAATCGGGTTGCTGAAGTCCTCGGTCTATAGTATTTGAATCATAAAATGATGCAGCGCCATAGGCTCATTAGTATACGGAATGTACTGTACGTAAAACAAGCTAAATAAAAAGGAAATAGTTTAATGATCACCCATCCATCACTCAGCCTCATCTCAGATATAAAGGACAAGACTCTATCACCTCACTAGCTATCAGACATCAAACATTCACATCACATTGGAGTTCTATCATCATGAGACCTACCTGTGAGTTTCTATAACTGACAACCACTACCTATGAGTCGGTAGTCATACAACAAAGTGATGTCATTGCCACATCCATCATGTACCATACCGGGGTAGAGGAAGAGTCTGTCAATGGATCTAAAGGTCTGTCAAGTTCTCTTCCGGGACAAAGAGACATCCACTTTCACAGTCCAATCCTCTCCTACGTTGGCCACATAGTTAATCAGTTCGAATGGTACTCACTCTTATCCATTTCGATTCTAATACTCCTCCCAGGACCAACATGCTCATAAATCCAACAAAACATCAAGAACTCTCATCACCCAACCTCTACAGGCAAGATTATCTATCCAATCAAAGGGAATTATACCCATTCAACTCTATCAACAATAATTTTAGCTATCACAGTCACCAACACACTCACCTCAGGACTTAGACTCAGTCAAGCATCACTTTCAAACATTCAAGGCTCTAGACATCCCTCTAAGTTCATTATTCAAGTCTTTATAGAGAGTAACTTTAAGAATCAAGTCACAATCACATAGTAATGAAAATATACAGTAAACGTTAAACACGCTGATCATCAAACTTGGATATAAAGATATAGTTTAAAGAATTAAAACAGGAATTCAAGATACTAACCAAGAATTTAATAATAACATTCAAAAAATTTTAAGAAAACATGATTCAAGATTTTCTACGAATGATTTCCTCGTCCCAACTCTATATTGGCACATAAGAGATCAATCTCATGCTTTTGGGTAGCCTTTACACACATGAGAATGGAGATTTCTTCACGAAATTTGAAAGATTCTTGGAACCCTTACCCTTTCTCTCCTCTTGTTCTCTCTGACTTGGCATAAAAACCATGAAAAAATGGGTTTAAAATCCTTTTCATATAATTATATGTTTAAAAACCGACATGGGGATTGTCACACCCCACCCTGGGGTCGTGACCAGTGCCCGATAGGGGCACATAAACACGTACTAAACCAAATTCCTTTATACCCTATTCGGGAATTCTACCGAAATTTCGGCAGAGTTTCCTCTGTTTTATTGACTAACCACACCTGCAGCAGCTCCCAGAATATAC
>JAABOM020088405.1:0-29453 GCA_011800125.2 Solanum clarkiae | reverse complement strand
TCATCTAATTTCATCTACACCCAAGCCATTTCAAATTAAAGGAAAATCCAATGCTGACCACACATCCATATCTTAAACTCATTACCTCTAAGCTGGGTCGAATTTCAAACCATGCAACATATCGAGACCCATAACAACTATGCACGATATGAACAGAAAGAACAAGAGGAAATTTCCTAATAGTCTTTGTAGCCTCCCAAGGATAAGTAACAGGCATCTCCACACCGATCCTTAAGACTCTACTCGATTGGGCTTGTACATATGTGAGACCTATGAACCTGGAGCCCTGATACCAATTTATCACGACTCGAAATTCAGGCGTGATAACACTCACCTAACTCGCCAAGGCGAGTCAGCCTAACACTTACTAATCCAAACATAACAATAATTACGGAAGATGAATAAGCTAATACAACAACTAATCATATGAATACCAAACTACAACTATCCCAAGGACTGGTGTCACATGTATAAGCCTCTAAATATAGAATTCTCGAATAAAATACATGTCTGAAATGTCTAGTTCTCAAATAGAACATAACATAATAATGGATTCCTTGAAGGTCTGCTGAAGACATTAGCAACTACCTTAAGAATAATCCAGAAGCTCGACCCTATAATGAGAAAAATATGACCAGAGGGATTGGGATCACATCCTACAACATGTAGCAAGGGGTGAGTACCAAACATACAGTACTCTGCAAATGACCTAAAAAATACAAAATTACGTAATATAGAATACAGGTACCCCCAACACTCCAACCAAACCCCCACAACTACAACCTGCATAAAATCAGCCGAACTTAACAGTTCACAATGTACATAACATATAGCTCAATAACCACACCAACTATTATATATCAATAACACCAGGTATCAAGTGCATCTATCAGAAGTTTTACAAAAAGCACTCACATGTTTATAAATGATAATGAGGTGTAATGCAATGTAATGCAATGTAAAATAAAATGATGCATGTTTGTCCTAGTGATACACACCCATTGTCTCACAGTCTGAGACTCATGGGGGACTTCAAGTCCATGCATCCATCGCGGTGTGCGATACGATCCTCGAATCATAGTATCCATCACTGGGTGTGTAACATCCCTCGAATCATAGTATCCGTCGTGGCATGCGACACGTCCCTCGAATATGGTACATCCTCTTTAAATCTTATTCTTTTCAATCCACAGAATACTTGTCATAAAAGTCAATGCAAATAAGCATATTTTCACAATAATGAGAAAATGCCTTATTCTAATACAATGCACAGTTCACAATAACATAGTTCGGCACAACATCAACACTAACTCAATACCTCAAAATCATTCTCAACACCTCACACAAGAAGTACAAGATTCTATATACTTAACAAAGGTTAAGAAATTCACTTCCCTTATATAAAATCTCAAATCACATCAATTCAGAAGCTTTTCCCTTTCTATGACACTCCAATTCAGAAAAATCTATTCAAATATAGCATCATAATTATATAATGAATCTAATGACAATAAAATCAATTAACTCGAGTGAAAAGGATAAAACGATCCAAAAATTTTATTGCCATAAAAATTCCACCAAAATCTAAAAATTTATACATGAAAATATTTCCCAAGTGATAAAGAATTCAACGGCGAAAACCAATTAAAAAATTGGAGCTAATATGAGGAAGAAATCGCATGTTAAAGTTTTTCGAAATATATTAAAAATACAACAACAATATCACAAATTTTACCTCAAACGACGCACCAAAATCAATTTATGAAACTCCCACAGTGTTCTCCTCAGAAAAATATATAATTTAACCTTTTGAATCGCTCAAATTCGATCAAAATTGAGATAGAAAATGTTGGTTGAAGTTTGGAGAAAGTTTGCGATCTTGCTGCATAATTCTGCAGCTTTATTAGGTTGGAAACCGGGTCTGCCACATGGCAGGACCTCATTGGGCTACGTCACCCGCCCATCTCAACATTTTCAGCAATCTGTAAAACTTAAATTCAATCCGTCGGTTTCATTTGGAGTCAAAAAAATACACTTCATATATGAAATCTTATTGCAAAGGACATCCGAACTCATTGGTGTGGTCAAAATTCTCATGGAAGATCGTTTTATTTCAATGTGGGTCTCATTTCTCAATATGGAAAACTACCAAAGAGATCAAAACACCCCTAAAAGCCTCGGGAACTGAGAGAAAGGTCCTTTTCTACCAAATTCGGTGTTCCAGATCCAATAGAAATATCAGAATTTTCAATTGAGGCCTCCTTAACCCAAAACCTGAGAAAGCTCATTCAAACTAGTTTCAATTCAAAAACTCAATATATTCTCAGAAGCTCTTAAAATTGCAGCGGAATCATTTCTAGTATTAGTTCGCCATCTGGAGCTATTGAAATTTTCAAAATTCCAATTCGAGCTTCCGAACTCCGACTGTTAACCGAAGTCAAACTTTGGCTCTAGTAACAACTAAAAATGTAACTTCTCATCTAAAAAAACTTCATTTGAACTCCAAATTAAGTTCAGCAAGTTTCCTTAGACCAGATTTGGCATTCTGGAGCTGACGGAATCGACAAAATCATGATCTGACAATTGAAATTCAAAATGGCCAGAAAACTCAAATTTTCCAACTTAAGCCTTTAAAAACTCTTTCATTTGCAAAACTCAAGTTTATCACCATACTTTAGAAACCTGACTTTTAGCATTAGACAATAATGACTCAAGGAAACTTTTAAGAAGGGCCAAAATAATAATTTGGCTGAAAACACTAAAAATAACCTTCAGGGTCATTACAGTATCTCTCAAGCGATTTCATCAACCACTGGAGCTCATTTCTGATTATCATATCCTGTAGACCGAGAACACTGTCGAGTATGTCTGGGATGACTTAGGGCTCCTCATAAATAGAGCGAGCTAGCCCTGCTCTGTAGTCTGTGAGTACTCTATATAGATGTCTCCCATACCTATGACATACCCCCAACTAGTAAGTACATCTGGTAGAGAAGGTGATGCCCGGTACAGCAAAAGACTCTATCTTCGACCCATCACCAGAGCCTGACTCTAAGCTAGACTCTTCTCTGGATGGAGTTATCTAAATAAAGTTGCTCTTGTCATGGTCTCCTTCATCAGACTGGGGAGTACGAATGACAAGAGCCTGAGTCTGCCCAGCTCTGGCAACAACCCTATCTGTGGTCTGTTAACCTCTGGGTCCAGTTGGATGCCAAGATCTTCTACTGATCTACTAGGGGTGGGGGTCTTCTTGTCCCCCGAGGACTCATCTTTGAACCTCCTCTGCAAGGCCCTGATTTCATCATGTTTTATTTTTGGGGCCATTATACCAAAAACATAGATATTTATGCACCTTGGTTAGACCTACAGATCAAAAAAAGAAATGCAAAAACAACTCAAACTTAGTTGTAGAAGGGTCTGCAAAAGCACATCTACTGGTCGTAATGTGAACTATGAGTCGTAAAAGGCTCTCGCAAAATAGTGTTCAGCAAATGTTTTGTTTACTAGAAATGTCTACAAGACTAGGTACAACTCGTAGAATATTCTATAAGTCATAGACTGAGTCGTAGATATTTCCAGCATCTGAATTTATTTCAGGCAGGGATCCATAAGACCTTTCTACGAGCCATAAAGTATTCTACGACTTGTAGAAGGTCTTGTCTGATGGGTACTCAGAAACTTCAAGTTTCTAGAATCTTATACGAGGGGAAATTATGACCCGTGGAATCTTCCACGGGTCGTAAAAGCCACTGGTAGACCAGAAACTCAGTCACCTGAGTTTCTAAGTCTATCAACACGGACCCCATACAACGTTTCCAACCTATTTTACCAGCATTGAAGCAATATGCACACACCCATATGATTTTCAACATAATAACCAACACCCCGATATGATAATTAACATATGTACCCCATTGAAAATAATTGAGCATGCTTCCCCAACCCTTCTAACACCATATGAATGAATTAATATCAAAATTATGTACCCATGTTATCACACACCTACTCTCTCACATGATCAATTCATCACAAAATGTGGGTGATTCAATAAGCGCCAAAACATATTATTCGAACATACAATAAAGCAACTGCACTAAATTCTGATTTTATAAACATGTTTCAAGAACGGGCAACCACAATTCAAACAACAATCATAGAATTTTGCACACATGGTTTTGTGTCCAAGTCAACCATACCCAACAAAAACTTCAACCTAACCATACAATAATTGGTAAATTATTGATCTTTAAAGTACCAAAAACTTACCGAACTGAGTGAGTAAATTGTAGAAATTGAAAGAGGTGTGAGGCACAGAAACCCTAGGCTTCCAAAAAATCTTGCCAGAAAATGTAGAGGTTGTTTGCCATCGGTGGTCGGAAAATTAGGGGTGGGGTATGGCTGGGTAGAATTCATAATTTAGGACTGAAATGGGGTCAAATTATTTTGACCCTAATATGTATAGTTTGACCGAGTCAATTAAAATCTAATGGGTCTGGACTCTACAAACCCCCGATTACGGGCTATGTAGTATTTTGCATCTCGTGAATTGTGATTTCATCGAATATCTAAACCCTAGTTTTTAGGATTGGGTTTCACGGACCAGTCTACGAGTCATAAAATGAAATACTAGTCAAAGAGTTAGTTGTAGAGAGCCCAACACTTAATAAAACTTTTAGAAAACTTACCTGAGTACGAGCCCATTCATGACCCATAGTTTTATATAAGGATCATAAAGTTGGCTCGTGGACTACGGTACACAAGTTGTTGCTTTTTGGAAGTGTATATGAGATGGTGTATGGGTCGTAGAGTGATTTACGGCCTGTATAACCAATCGTAGAGGCACTTCCTAATGCCCTTCTCAGCCAAGAGTGGCTGACTTAGCCATATACCTGCACATTCTTCACAGAACACACTATTACCGTATTTGCAACCAACCAAATATCCAAAATTACAAGCGAAATATGAAGAAAATAAACTACCTACAAGTCCATAAACTAAAAATAAAGCTACGACTACAATTATTACATCACAAATCTTGGATTGCCTCCCAAGTAATGCTTGATTTATTGTAGTGGCACGACTTGGACCACTTGGTTACTCAAACTTCACCAAGTTCTCAGACCTTGTTCTTCAAATCATGTGGCATTTTCATGGACTGACATATATTGAAGACAACTTCTTTATCATTCAATCTAAAATTGATTGGCTTCCATATCCACTAGTGCTCGACCAGTTACTAGGAATGGTCTTCCCAAGATGATTGGGACATCAAAGTCGACATTGCGATCTAGGATCACAAAGTCTGTGAGGGAATATAAACTTTTCAACCTTAACAAGCACATCATATTGTATCCCCACAGACTTCTTCACCGTACAATGAACAATTAACAATTGCACGCTCGTCGAAGTAGGGGCTCCCAATCCTAGCTTCTTGAAGATCTCAAGGGGCATCAGATTAATTCTGGCACCTAGATCACATAATATCCTTGCAAACTCCATATCTCTAATGGTTCTGAGTATGGTAAAAGAACTAGGATCTTCTCGCTTTTGGACCAAGGACCTCGTAGAAATTGCACTGCAATGTTGAAGCTCGTGGGAGAGCTCCTGACTCATAATGTGCTTCTTTGTAACCAGGTCCTTCATTTAATTTTCCCCTGGAATCTTCTCCAACGCCTTTATGATAGGAATATTGATGGAGAGTTGTTTCATCATAAAGAGAAAATGCTTGAACTTGCCTTCCTCCTCCCTCTTTTTAATTCTTTGAGGGAAGGGAGGGGAGGCCTAGGAATGGGCTTCAACTTCTGTGGAACATTAGTAGCTTCACTCCCCCCCTCATTGCCATGATCATCTCTAGTATTCGCATCCTTAGCCGCAATAGTCTCCTCTTGAACATCATCCTCATCAACTGGCATGGGAGGATCAACGATGCTCCTGCCACCATGAGTAGTAACCGCCATGTACTACCCTGCATTCTTAGGGTTCTGAGTAGTGTTGATCAGCAGTGTACCCCTCTGACGCTGATTGAGATGAGTCGACACCTAATCAAACTATTGCTCAAGTTGTTTGATGGCAACAAAATAAGACTGAATTTTTTGATTAATACTAAAGATGTTAGATTTCATCCCCCTTACAATCTCATCCTATGTCACAGCTTTCTTCAACATGCAGTCAAACATCTCCTCAACTCTAGAACTACTAGCACCTGTGTCGCGTTTATGTGGTGGCACATATGGACTATTTATATAACCATCTCTACGGCCCCAATCTTCTTCCTGTCTTGGCCCCTATTCCAATCATAGTATCCTCCATGGTTGTCCCTAAAAGCTCCATCATGATTGAAGTTTCGACCTTGGTTTTGTTGACCTTGGCGCCAATAGTCCTAATTAAACCCTTGGGCATTGGTCTAGAAACCCCTCTTCTAATCAACAATAAAACAAGTTTCCTCCTCATAATAGGGATCATCATACATGGGTGTGTGTGGAGGTTGATGAATCACTGCATTAACTCGCTCCTGATTCTTCTTCATCATCACTTCTATGCTTATACGTATTTGGGCAAGCTCTTGCATAATCTCTTCATTTATCTTAGCTTGCTCTGTAATACTGACAGCGCAGAAACTTTTGGTAGATGATCTGTCTCTTTGCCCCCATCCAAGATTGGTCTTGATCACTCTCTCCATTCTTTCAATAATCCTTACAAATGGCTGATCTAAGAACATGACCCTCATAATGGTATCAGCACAAGCTTGAATTTTTTATCAAGGGCACCGTAGAAGATCTCCGCCAAGGAATCATCGACAATCTTATGGTCCAGGACACTCCTCAAGCATTTAGTAAACCGCTCCCAAGTAGTGTTGATTGAATCACCAGGAAGTGGCTTAAAGTTGTTAATCTGATCTTTCAACTTGAGCTTCTTCGACCTTCGAAAGTACCTCTCCAAAAAGTCCTTCTACACTTCAGCCCAACTGGTGATTGAACTCTGCGGGAGCTCAGATCTCCATAGTGTTGCATTGCCTGTAAAATATAATTGTAAGACATGAAGTCCCACAGCATCCGTAGACAGATTTTGTCTTTCCATCAAACTCTTGTAGATGAATGCAATGTTCTGTAGATGGCTATGAGGATCCTCCGATAGTAAGATGCAAACAACCCACGGTTCTACAACATCTGAAGCAACCTACTCAAAACTATGAACTTTATGTCAGCCGATAGTAGTGGCAACACAATAGCTCCAGTCACCTCCATAGCCATAGGATTTAAGCTGTATTGATTTCATTGATAAGCATTAGCATTAAAATCCTGTGGTTGTGGAGCAATATCCTCAAGAGGAGATAGGTTCTCATGGTCAACATTCTCATTCCTGTTCAGAGTTGCATTAGCCGTGTTGTTGGCGTTACCTTATGCCATTCTTCTCAATGTTCTATGGATCTCTGGGTCAAATGGAGTCAAAGGTCTGCCTTTACTTCGCATGTTGGGCATATATTACACTTATATCCTGAAAAAGAACAAAAACAACAAAAAATGTGAAATATGAGGAATAAGGATTAATATCCAAATTACTTGAATTAAACAAGTCTAGTCGTGCTCCCCGGCACTAGCGCCAAAATCTTGATGTCACCTGAGTTACATCTTCTTTTTGAAGATAAAATGATCATTGTCAAGAAATAGAACCAAACCAAGGTTAGGGTCGAACCCAAGAGAATACTGTAGACTTCAGAGAATTCAATTAGTTCAATTTGAGTGATTAACCAACTTATCTCCCCAAAGCCGGGGGGAGGGGTTGTAATAACAAGTGGAAAAGTAAACCTAACTAACACAAGAATTTAACCAATATGAAGAGAAACTAGAGTATTGCGTTCCCCATGATTCCCAAACTTAGTATCACCACATAACCTAATTTTTTTCTGGTGTATAGCCTGCAGGATAGTAAGTTAAGTTTACCAAACCCTTTGGTCCAAGAAAGAGGCGAATTTTGCTACGTGACTTGGCCAATCTCTATAGTATGCTTTACTAACCCTTACCTATTAGTCTTATTTCAATCTCCCCTTGGCCCAGTTCGGTTGATTAGATGAGAACACATCAATCAAATCCTGTTAATTAATCTCTTTTCCTATTCAATACTACCTTGATCCAGTCAATAACACTAGGTGGGTTCTAATGTTGGCCACCATAGTAAATTAATACATGTATGCACACTTTTCGAGAATCATGAATAATCTGATTTTACCTTATTAGTTCTTCATGATTCCTACAATCCTAGTTGTGGATTTAGATACTCATGATTATTGTAGATGTAAGACTATAAATTGGAATAACATAATAGAGCACTTACAAAATTGAATTAAACATAAGAAAATCCAAGCTTCAATGAGAATTATTAGATTATGAGATCAAATTAAAGTACAAGTGTTTCTCCCAACTCTCTAATGTTTTCTCTATTCAATCTCACTTTTTTTTCAACTAGTCGAACTCTCTATCAAACTTAATGAAAAATAACCTAAATATATATTTATAATATTTAAAAAAGAAGTCCTAAATAAAATAGGATAGTTGGATCGGCACGCCTCATGAATAATTTTACGGTTCGTATTATATTCCATGGCCCATAATCAGGTTCTCGTACATTGTTGCTTCAAAACTGGACTTATGATCTATGACACCCTCTACGGCTTGTAAAGTGCTCTACATCCCATAGGGGTTTTCCTCTGAAGAATCTTTAAAAAGTCCTTGTTCTCTGATCCTCAGAGTACGAAACATGATCTACAACTCGTGAAGTAGTCCACGACCTGTCTGCATGTTCATAGAACAAACTTTAGAAAATCAGCCCCTCATTGACATTGTCCAAGAAACCTCCTTCATGACCCTTAAAGGGTCTCATACTTCATCAAAAACGACTTCTTCCCAAAATCAAGGCCAACCCTGGAATCCTACAAATAAAACATAAAAACACATAAAACCCACTAACATCGCATTGAGAACACACAAAATTCCAAGTTTTAAGTGTCAAAAGTATTGTATTTTAGCAGCACATCACTGCCTCAATAGAATTCTCAATGATTCTTGTCAAGGAAGCAAGGAAATTTGGTTCCCCTCTCTTGAAGCCTTTAACAAGTTGCATCGTGGACAAGTGCACTCCATTTTATGGCACCCGAATAAGGGGCACCACATACAAACCCCCTGGATCCTTGATGTGAAGTTGGTTGAGACGCGGAAAAATAAATGCGTTGATCTCATACCAAAAGTCCAGCCCCAATATAATATCAAACACGTCCATAGGAGCGAAGGGAAGTCCATCAACCCCTTCCAATCTCCCAAAACAAGTTGTACCTGAGGGGCAAAACCATTAACAGTAGTGGGAAGTGCATTGATAGTCTTCAACAATGTATCACTGGACACATAAGCAAGTCCCAAGTCCTTGGCTCATTCTCTGTCATAAAATTATATGTTGCACCCCTATCCACCATGATGTGAACGTCTTTGCCATTCAACTTGGCGTTGACAAATAATGACTCAGATGGACTAATGCTAGGTGGTTTGGCAGCAATGGCTTCCAAACTCATATAGTTGAACAAGTCCGTGTGGTTGAACAAGCCCAAAGCCTTGTCATTTCCTTACTCCGCTCCATCAATCGGTTCGCCTCATTTGCCGACCTGCCCAACATTTGATTTTGCTACCTGTCATTGGTTGTTGACACCTAATTTTTACCCTCCACGACATAAACTAGTCATCGAGCTTTTAATTTTTAACAAGTTGAAATAATTATTTTTATAAATAATAATAATAATAATAATAATAATAATAATAATAATAATAATAATATTATTATTATTAATAATAATAATAATAATAAGATCTAACGCATGGAAGCCACGCATCCCCAATTCCCCATTTTCTCTTCTTTCTTTCTCCTTCATGCGACCCTAATCCCTCATTTTCCCCATCTCCTTCTTCGTCTTCTCCATTCCTCAGAAGCCAAAACCAGAATCCAAATGCCATCAATGACCCCCTCAATCTTTCTCCTTCTTCTTCATCATTTTCCTGAACAACCAAGCCAGACCCCAAAACCAGATGGAAAACAAGCAAAACTAGGATCATTCATCAAATTCAAAAATATTCTCTCACACGTGCACTCTCCTTCAACGTTCTCGTCCCCACGCGTGCCCTGACAACTCACCACCTTTTCCTCTGTCAAGCTGACCGATCGCGCCCCCTACGTTCCTATGCATGCGTATCAAACGGTGAGTTTTCAAATCCGTTGAGTATTTTTCAACAGATGTCAGAGATTTCTTGTCCCAAGGATGGATTCGAATTCTGAATTCAAAACCAATCCCCTATTTTGCCCTGTGTTTTCCCCCATTTCAAACCCCAACCATCCCTATATAATCCCTCTTCGTTTTTGTTTTTGAGGGGTGGGAGAAAAACCTCAAAGAACCCTAGAAAATCTTATATCCACTCTTAATCTCAAAAACCCTTGGTCAAAAAATCTTTTTCGTCGATATAGAAACCAGAACACATAATTTCATAGTTGATAAGTTTTGAGGAAGGTTTGGTGGAGTCGAAACTCACTGTTTAAGCTCATCATCGTCCCAGTATGCTGCCCCAATAAAGGTAATATTCTTAGTCCTGTACGTATTTTGTTTAGCTCGAATATGGATATGTGACCACGAATAGAGTATCTTGTTGTGTTGATGTTGAATTATGTTTGTTCTTGCCTGGGGTTGCTGTATGGAGAGAATTTTTGAGTTTTTAACTTAATGTTGGGCATACCCCGTGTTTAGTTTTCTTCGCGTCGAGATGGAGTGGGTAGTACCCTGTTTGAGCTTGACTCAAGGGAGGTATTCGTACATTACTATATGTTGGTAGAGGGTGTTTGTGTTGTCGTTTTACTCACTGTTAAGTAGAGAAGAATCAGGTTAGGGTTGAAATGATTCTGTTTTTCTGAAAAATGCATGTTCTGAAGGTTCAGGTTTCCAGTTTATTACATTAATATTTGATTGCTTCCCATCGGCTTAAAAGGATTGAAATTAGTTTAACCTGCAATGTAGCATTATGTCTGTTTATGTGTTGATTACAGTAAGATGTTATTAGGTCTTCATGGGTCTATTTGAATTTAGTTGTCATGTCTTCATTCCATTGCCTAGCTGTGTTCTTCATCTCTTAAAATCTCAAGGTTCTCAGTCACAATTTTCCTGCTTCCGACTCAAAATATACTTGTTTTCTCTTCTCTGCCTTTGTCTTAGAGTTCATGAACCTAGTTTTACTTCCTGTTTTGCCTAAGTTCCAGGATAAAAGGATTTTATTTTGATAGTCCAATAGCTGATTCATTTCTGTTCTATTGTTAAAATAATGTTTATAATTTGTTTGGCCTAAAGTGTTCCTTCCAACAACTTGTTTGTAGTAGTGTCAAGCATTCAATTGCAGTAGCCCTGTTTTCTTTCTTCTAGGTGACGAAATGTTTCAGTTTTGTGTGTTGTTATGATTTTGTTCATAAGATTTTATTAAAAACAAGGAAGAATGATAATTTTGAGAAAGTTATGTGAAGCTCTCATAGATGTTTACATCAGACTCTTCTCTTGTTCCTTTTTTTTATATTTAAACCTACATGAAGTCATTTAAATGCTGTAATTTTCAGTTTTTTTCCTCATATTGCCAGTTCCTTTGTTGATGCTTCTGGTTCTCTTATTATTTCATTAATGTTTCTGGTTCTATGATATGCTTGTTAATGTTACATCTTTGGTCTAGATTCACTTGTCAATGTTTGGGTACTTTAACATGTTACAACTTGTCTTTTAAGTTTCGTTTTCATATCTTCGAGTTTACAAGCACGTAAACATGATGTCTTGATAGAATCAATCAGCCTTTATTTAATCTTATTTTCAGTGATATCTTTGTTCATATACTAATATGTTTTCCTTTTTTTGTATTATATGAATCCTCGTTCGGGAGCCCGTTGGAACTCCTCCGATCTCCTCTGCATTTCGTTAGGCTATGGAAGCCCAACATCCTTTTCGAGTCAGCCTAGCAGCAGCCTAAAGATAGGAATCTAAAATCAGTGTATACATATTATACACTAATATGCATCTGATATACATCAAGTGTATATCACAGACAAAATTGGCTAAGCCCGAGGAGTAGCAGTTGGAAATTTTAATGGGCTTGGTAGGCCCGAACTTTAGAATTAGGACAGGTTGAAAAAGAGTTGGACCTGCCAAAGCCCAATTTATTCTATCGTTGTTTATTATCATCTGTTGTGTTATTTGTTCTTAATACTAACATTAATTCTATTAGTTTTAATCTAATTAAATTCCCCAGACACGTCAAAATCATTTACGTTATTTTTAATTCAATTTCAAGGAATTTACGAAAAATGTTTTTTTTAAAAATCAAAATAATAATAAAAACAAGTAATAAAAAGAAAAAAAGGGGGGTTAAAAAAAATGTGATTTTATATTTATAAGTTCAATTTTCAAACGTAATCAATCTTTTCAATTTTTTCAAACATAATCAATCTTTTCAATTTAGTCAAGTTTTTTTTTGTCAAATATAATCAATCTTTTCAAAATTAGTCAATTTAAAAAAATCAGGCAACTTTTTCAAGTCAATCAAATCAAAAGTTAGTCAAGTCTCTTAATCGTCGGATAACCGCATTTAGCGGCCATTTCGAGTGCGTAAAACCTTCTCGAAATGGAAATGTGAACCCGAACCTTCTCTTTAGATTTAAAAAGATTTTTCTGTTAGATCTTTTTAAATATTTATTGGTTTCCTAATTATCCGTAAAATTAGGTGGCGACTCTGTTTTTCTTTTAAAATTTTGAAAATTAATTTTTTACTTAATTTAATTGAGTTTTAAACTAATTTTTGATTTTCTTTTCAAAAAGCCATTTTTCAATATAACAAAAATGACGAATCTGCTGGGGACTTTAATTAGGTTCTAACCATTAGATTAGGTTGTTTGACTGACTATTTGATTTGTTATAATTTGTTATTTGCTTTATTTGTTTAAATTAGATATTAAACTGTCATTTGCATTTCATGACATTTCATTTTTTTTATTATTTTTGTGTATTTGGAAGGAAAGTTTTACGATCCCGCAACCGAAGTTCCAAATATTCAACCCTTTTCGGAATAAGTGATAATTTTATTGGTTCGACCAATCATTGTCATGATTTCCAGCTCAGGTTATCCACCTGGGTACCCGGTCTGTCCAAACTCACTCTTAGATAACTACGATAGAGCGAACCTAAATCCCTATGATCTAAGCATTGGCCTAGGATGACCCAACATGTAAGGCATGTTGGGCCCACTAGAAAGATCACCCTGAGTCTATTTGGCCCACGGCTGATAAGACGATCATGCTTATGTGTTTAATTGAAGGATGGGTAGTGATTTAAACAATTCATTATCACCAGGGTAGGGGAGGAAAATTAACCTATTGACTTTTTTGCAGGATGACTCAGGCATATGAATCCACAACTAGAATGGTGACCGGCCTCATCCCTCTCTCAAGACATGGTGGGCAAGAATGAATGAATGTGACAAGAGAAAAGTTCAAAAACACGTAGGCTATCTCCCCTCTCTAATGGAAATGGAAGCGTGGCCAGATCTGATTAGTGCAATGATTAAGTTTAAGGGAAGCAATTGTATGGTATTTCGGTTTGGTGATGTCGAATCAACCCCTACTCTAGAGGAAGTGTTGACAAGTTATGAAAGTATAAGCATGTGCCACAATAGGAAGTCTAAGTCGGATAAAGACATTTTGATACCTAAAGTATAGGGTCCAGAAGAGGTTAAGAAAGCACTATCATCAGTCGATATTGAATGGATAAAAGGACCCCATATTCCGTTTCGAAAGTTATATTATCGATTCGGGCGCACTAATGGCTACGAAAGATTTAAAAAGGAATTTATCTACGAGGAAGCTTGGGAAGAGAAATGACTGTTTGTTTTCGCAGTATGCTTCTTGGGGACCATGGTTTTTCCCCAAAATCTGGAGCATGCCATTCACCCGAGCGTAATGGGATTAAAAATCGAACGTCGACCAAGTATTACACCCTAGAACCTTTTATTCACGTTGATATTTATAGGGCCTTGGATAAATGTTAGATTGAGAATCGTTTCTTTCGAGGTTGCAACTTGATACTCCAATGGTGGATGATGAAGAATTTACTCAAAGTCCACAACCCCATTGAGCCGGATCCGAGGGTTCAAAATGAACAATTTTCTTCTCACATTTGATGGTTATATTTCAATCATTTCAAAGCAGGAGAGGGACAATGATTCGGATGCTAATATTAAATGGGTTACGAGAAGAAGATATACAATGGTCTATTGAGGACGTTGCAGTAGGTGACACCGTAATTCGTAGTAAGAATCTTTCTTTCTTGGTATTGGTCGAGCTTAGGGGCACCCGACCATATGCTCCAGGTCGAGTTCTTAGGAAGTTAGGTCGTAAGCAAGACATTCCTCAAAAAGGGGGTATGGAAAAATTCGCGACAGACCACAAGGATAGTCATGTATCCTTCGCTAGGATGATGCTTCGAGAATGGAAAACTAGGAGTGTGGCGGGGGGATAAGGTTCTTAACAGGTTTAATGCCAAGCGCAATGATAGGTATAAGAAATGGTTACAAGTTACTAGAACAATCAAGCCTAATCAGAATGTACCTCGTCATATCGAAACCAAAGGTCAAGAGAAATACTCGGAATATCATTTGTGTCAGCACTTGAAGGATGCTAAGGTTATAGAGCAGCTTAGACAGGAGCTTGATAAAGCAAGACAATGCATAATTGGGTTAGATGATCGCATGGAGCAACAAATTTAGATTATAAGGGAAACCAGTCATGCAGCAGAAAAAGCTCAGTTAGCAAAAGACTATTTGTGGGAAGACAGGTACTTCATGTGGCATGAGGTTGAGGCGGCTAAAAGGGCGAGGATCAACGAAAGAACCGAGACAGCTTAGAGTCTTCTGATGTCCCCTGCGTGGGATTGATTTTATTTTGTAATTTTTCTAGAATTTCAGTATTTGTCTTATTGTTTTGTAAACATTCTGATGTAGTTTTATCTTTGGGAAAAAGAAAGTATATTGGGGATAATGAGTTGTCTTTAAATTGATACACATCCTTCAATTCATTAGGCCTACCCCCGGCATAAAAGGGGCCACCTGCATTTAGGATGTGCAATAACTATTTTACGCTAATTTTCATAATTGTTTGTGTGATTATGTTGCTGTATTTGTGTAGAACTCTAGCCCACTCTTTTGAAACCATGGACTAGTTTACTCTTGAATAAGGCAACAATTGTGTGCTTATACATGAATTACCTTCTAATTTGAAGAAACTAACATGTTTGTTTTTGAGTAATTCTCCTTACAGGTAATTTAGAACTGATCTGTGTTGATAAACTGGCTGATCATCCTTACTTCACCAGGTCCAGAGCCCATAAAGATCCCTCCCTTGATCAAAGTCAATCAAAAGGAAAAATGGCAGACCATAATGATGATACAAACCTGACAGAGATCACCGTGATGGATCCTACTACCACACAACAGAACTAACTAATCACACAATTAATGCAAAAAATTGTGGATATGAAAATGGAGATGAAAAAGACTTAGGAATTAGCGAACTTGGCCATCACTGCTAATATTCCCGTTCCAGATGACGGGAGGCCCTCACTTCATTTTCCTTCTTCTCATCAGTCTATCCCCATCTCAACCAATCCATCAATTTCCCCCGTACTAGCTTCTCCCATCATCAACAACGCAGTACCTTCTAACCTTTTCCCTCAAGCACCATCCCCTCTCCAGAACCCGAATACCACCCAAGTCGGCAGCTCCTCCCAAATGGCCCACGTTACCTACCCTCAGATAATTCATCTTGAAAACCGACTCCCTGACCAATACAACCTACCTACCATACAAACTTCACCTCCTAAAATCCCTTTCCACATCCCAATCCTTACAAATCCACAAAACCCTCACGCCACTTACTCCGATATTGACCACTATGAGGAGAAGGAAAAAGAATGGAAAGCCAAGGAGGAGATTTCCCAATAGAATATAAAAGAAGAAATTGCCAAAGATATGAAGCAATTTCACTTTACACCTGATGTTGCGGGCCTGGATTATGAAGATTTGTGCATCCACCCAGATTTGAATCTGCCGGAATGGTTCAAAATACCGAAGTTTGATACTTTCGATGGGAGTGGGAATCTCCTGGCCTATTTGAGGTCATATTCTGATCAATTAGTGGGTGTCGGGAATAACGAAGCATTTTTGATATGAGTTTTAGCCGAAGTCTCAATGGGGAGGCCTTAGAATGGTTCACTTCCCAGGAAACAAATTGGTGGGCCAATTGGAGTGCCATGGCCAAGGATTTTGTTGGAAATTTTGCTTACAATGTCAAAATAGTGCCAGACCGCTACTCAATGGAAAAGATCAGACAGAAATCGACCGAGAGTTATCGAGAGTACGCCTATAGATGGAGGAAGAATGCTGCCAAAGTACGTCCTCCTATGACCGAAAAAGAGATTATAGAAGTGTTTGTGCGCTCCCAGGAGCCAGAATTTTATGAAAGAATAATGTTGCTCATGGGAGAAAAGTTTGCAGACATAGTGAAGATTGGGGAAAATATTGAGGATAGGCTAAAGACGGGAAAGATCACCCGCATATCAACTCCAGTTGGAACATCTGGGACATTGAGGAAAAGGAAAGAAGACGTGTCGGCCGTCTCTAGCATACTGGACAAGAGGGGGTCCCCTAGCTGCCACACCAGAAAGTTCTTCCCCCAAACCCATGTTCAAAATACCCCTGCTTTTTATGCTCAACCAGGATATCACCCTTTGCCCACAAATTACCAAGTTTCTCCTTCCCATTAACACTCCCTACAATACCTAAACATCACTCCTAACTACCAATCTCCACTACCAAACTGCTCCCACATCCATCAAAATCCTTCTACCAATTACCCAACCCCAAATCTCCAAACCCCACCATCAAACTACCAACCGCCATACCCAAAATTCCAGAACACTACACCTCCCCATCAAAGCCATTCCAATTATAATTGAGTACTTCCACCCATACAAAATAACTATAACTCTCCTAATCCAAAACCCCCTAGGATGTTTACTCCTCTTGCCGAAAGCCAGACGAAGCTATTCGAAAGATTGTCAGTTGCAGGGTTGATCCAGTCGGTCCCTCCAAAAGCCACAGAGGCTGATTCTCATTTTTTCAGAAGTGATCAGACTTGTGCATACCACTCTAACAGTGTTAGACATGATACTGAAGCTTGCATAAATCTGAAGCACAAAATCCAAGACCTGATTGATCAGGACATTGTTGTTCTTTGGACTGTCGATCCAAATGTCAACAAGAACCCTTTGCCTGATCATGGGGGAAACATGGCTGGTATGATTGAAAGGGAGGAAGATTGGGGTGCATCTAAGAAGATAGTGCCAGATGGCACTACAAATTTAGAGAAAAATGTGGCATCTCTAAGCATCGCCGGTAAGCCAAAGATGGAAATTTTAATACCCGGTGAAGCGACTGCTATAGCACCCAAAGGACTTCCCAACGAGAAGTTTGAGATCGAGGTTATCAGTACAAGGAGAACAACTCAGGGAATAGGTAGGAAAGCTCCAAGATCAATAAGTGAAGCTGAGGCGGAAGAGTTTTGGAGGAGAATGTAGCCGCAAGACTACCCTATCGTAAAACATTTGGAAAAGGCACCTGCCCAGATTTCTGTATGGGCCCTATTGATAAATTCACAAAGTCATAGACAGGCATTAATGAGGACACTTGACGATGTCTATGTATCGGTTGGAACAGACAGTGACAATCTAGCAGCCATGATAAGTCGGGTTACCCAGGGTCATCGCATTAGTTTTGGCGATGAAGAGTTGCCATTCAAAGGAGTAATGCAAAATAAGCCGCTTTATGTCACAATCAAATGCTGAAATATGGTCCTGAATCGTATCTTGATCGATGATAGATCGGGACTGAATATTTGTCCTGTATCCACTCTCAAGCAGTTGAATTATGATGTGGAGAAAATCCAGCAGAGCCGGGTTAGTGTGAGAGCATTTGACAGTGGCAGAAGAAAGACAATGGGGGCAGTAAATCTAACAATTGGTGTAGGACCCACAGAGTTTGTTGTCGAACTCCAGGTAATAGACATAGTTACCAGCCACAATATGTTGTTGGGTAGACCTTGGATCCATATGGTGGGGGTGGTACCTTCTACCCTCCATCAAATGATGAAGTTCATCTGGGATAAATAGGAAGTGGTCATCCATGGTGAGGGAAGTCATTCAAATATTTACGCGCCCATCATAGATAACATTGCTAGAGGATCAGATTTTTACACCATGGAAATAGTGAATGCCACAGAAGATGATCGGATGCTAGGACCGCTTATGCCTGCAGTTTATAAAATAATAGCCACAGTGATGCTGTGGAACAGTTTTGAACCTGGTTTTGGACTAGGGAAGTACTTGTAAGGTATTACCGAGCCTATTCTTTTGCCAAAAAAGCAGTCAAAATTCGGCTTGGGATACACTATCTTTGGAGAGGATGAGTCAGAAATGCAGAGTCAGAAGGGTGATCAAGCTTTGGCCCGACCAATACCGTATTTGTATCAGTCATTTCCGGTCCGAGAATGCCTAGACGACGATGGTCTTGGGGTAGGGATCTATGACTTGTTTGAGGAAGTTGATGCAGTCGATGATGATGAAGCATATCATGCGTTAAGTGTTTGAGGCACAGAGGCAGATGATCAAAAGTCAAAGGAAACACCTACCTCACCGCTGATCCCCCACTTGCCTTAGCAGAAAAATAATTGTTTAAATTACTCATTATTTAAAATAGTCGGCAGTCCGGCAGAAGCCTGTGACCTTGTTTTCAATTATGTTTAACTTTGTAAAAAGGCAGATTGACCTTTGGTCTTGGCCAAAATTTGCACTTTATTTCAATTGAAAGCCTCCGTTTATTTCAAATTGCAATTAATATTCATCTTATTAGTCAATTCCTTCTTATCTAATTATGTTTATTTATGATACAGTTTAGACAACTTTAAACCTGCCAATGTCATGTCATGTCAAAAGCTGAATGAACAAAATGAAGCGTGTGATAATAAGATCGAAGAACACGATGAGGGAACCTTAATTTCCAAACAAATTGCCCAAGAATTGAGAGAGTTTGAAAATCGGCACAAGCCTAATTTGGACGAGACTGAGATAGTGAATCTTGGAAATGAATAATGTGTTTGGGAGACCAAAATCAGTGTCCATTTGAGTAATGCTCAGAAGGGAGAACTCACTAGTTTACTTAGAGAATACATGGATGTGTTTGCTTAGTCCTATGAAGATATGCCAGGTCTGAGTACTGACATTGTTTCCTACAAATTACCAATCAACCCAGAATTTAGTCCAGTAAAGCAGAATACTCGGAAGTTTAAACCGGATCTAAGTCTGAAAATCAAGGAAGAAGTTACCAAACAGATACAATCCAAAGTATTAGAGGTAATGTGATACCCCACTTGGTTGGCCAATATTGTCTCAGTGCCTAAAAAAGATGGAAAGATCAGGATCTGCGTTGATTACAGAGATCTCAATAAAGCCAGCTCTAAGGATGATTTTCCATTGCCAAATATCCATATTTTCATTGACAATTGTGCTAAACGTGAAATGCAATCATTCGTGGATTGTTTTGTGGGATATCATCAAATTTTAATGGATGAGGAGGATGAAGAAAAGACAGCTTTTATCATACCTTGGGGTGTATACCATTATCGGGTGATTCCGTTTGGCCTCAAAAATGTGGGAGCTACTTATATGAGAGCTACGATAGCTCTTTTCCATGACATGATTCACAAAGAGATTAAGGTGTACGTGGATGATGTCATCATCAAGTCTCGTGAGAGTTCGAATCATTTGACTCATTTGAGAAAATTCTTTGACTGCCTGCGCCTGTACAATCTGAAGTTGAATCCTACCAAGTGTCCGCTGGTATGTTATTAGGATTTATAGATAGCCGAAGAGGTATTGAGCTTGAACCTTCGACAATCAAAGCTATCCAGGATTTGCCTCTGCTAAGAACAAAGAAAGAAGTCATGAGTTTCTTGGGGAGACTAAATTATATCAGTCAGTTCATAGCCCAATCTACGTTGATTTGTGAGCCTACCTTCAGAATGTTGAAAAAAGATGCATTGACGAAATGGACCGATGAATGCCAGACTGCTTTTGATACTATCAAAAGTTATCTGTCTAATCCGCCAATACTGGTGCCTCCAAGAGAAGGGAGTCCTCTATTATTGTATTTGTCAGTTTTTGATAATGCATTCGAATGTGTATTAGGCCAGCAAAATGAAACCGGAAAGAAGGAAAGGGCCATCTACTATTTGAGTAAGAAGTTCACTCCATATGAAGCCCGATATATGTGTTTGGAGAAAACTTGTTGTGCTTTGACTTGGGTTGCTCAGAAATTAAGACATCATTTGTCCTCCTACACTACATACCTTATTTCGAAGATGGATCCATTAAAGTATATCTTTCAGAAGGCAATACCAATAGGAAGACTGGCCAAATGGCAAATGTTGTTGAGCGAGTTTGACATCGTGTATATAACTCAGAAAGCAATCAAAGGACAGGCTTTAGCAGATCATCTTGCAGAAAATCCTATTGACAATGATTATGAACCACTCAAAACTTACTTTCCCGATGAAGAGATATTATTTGCAGGAGAAGACATCATTGAGGCATACCCATGCTGGCAAAGTTCTTTGATGGAGCTGTGAATTGCCGAGGTAGTGACATCGGAGCAGTCTTGATATCAGAATCCGAACAGCATCTCCCCAATGGCCGCGAAACTGCGATTCCGTTGTACTAACAATATGGCTGAGTATGAGGCTTGCATTTTGGGCTTGAGGATGGTCCTAGACATGAATGTCCAAGAATCGTTGGTAACTGGAGACTCAGATTTGCTGATTCACCAGGTTTAAGGAGAATAGGCTGTGAAAAACCCAAAGATCATACCATATGTGCACCTTGTACAGAAGTTGTGTAAAAGATTTAGAAAGATCGAGTTCAAGCACACGCCAAGGATGCAGAATGAGTTCGTTGATGCCCTTGCAACCATTTCCTCAATGATTCAACATCCAGATTTGACGTATATCAATCTTTTAGAGATAGACTTGAGGGAACAACCAGCCCAGTGTTCGCATATCGAGATAGAACCAGAGGGAAAGCCTTGGTATTTTGATATAAAGAAGTATCTAGAATTGGGGACCTATCCAGAGGGTACTACTTCTGATCAGAAGAGGGCCATACGTCGGAAAGCAAACAATTTCTTTCCAAGTGGGGAGATCCTTTATAGGAAGACTCCAGATCTAGGTCTCCTCAGATATGTTGACATTGAAGAAGCCATGAAGCTTGTGGAACGAGTACATGCCGGGGTTTGCGGTACTCATATGAAAGGACTCACCTTAGCAAAGAAAATCCTCCGAGCAAGTTACTTTTGGATGACCATGGAACACGATTGTTGTAAGTTCGTACAGAAATGTCACCAGTGTCAGATACATAGTGATTTGATTCATATCCCTCCTCACGAACTCAAAGTTATGAGTTCTCCTTAGCCATTTGTAGCTTGGGGCATGGATATGATCGGTCCGATAGAGCCAGCTGCCTCTAATGGTCATAGATTTATTCTGGTTGCCATTGACTACTTCACAAATAAAGTGGTAGATGATTTTGTGTGCAATAATTTGATATGCCAATTCGAAATACCAGACTCCATTGTCACCGATAACGGAGCAAATCTCAACAGTAACTTGATGAAAGAGATACGTGGGCAATTCCAGATCAATCATTGAAATTCAACAGCGTATCGTCCTCAAATGAATAGAGTTGTAGAGGCCGCCAATAAGAATATCAAGAAGATTTTAAGGAAGATGATTGACAGACACCGAGGATGGCATGAAATGCTACCTTATGCTCTATTTAGATATCACACGACTGTCAAAACATCCATTGGGGCAACCCCGTATCTGTTGGTATACGGAACAGAAGTGGTAATACCAACCGAAGTGGAAATACCATCATTGAGGGTCACTCAAGAGGCTGAGCTGAGTGATACCGACTGGGTTCGCAACCGGATCAAGCATTTAGCTTTAATTGATGATAAGAGGTTGACGGTCATTTGTCATGGTCAGTTATATCAACAGAGGATGATTTGTTCCTTCAATAAGAGAGTGAGGCCTCGAATGTTCAAGGTGGGACAATTGGTTCTCAAACGTATATTTCCCTGTCAGGATGAATACAAAGGAAAGTTTGCGCCAAGTTGGCAAGGCCCGTACATGGTTCGAAGAATATTGTCAGGAGGAGCATTAATTTGGTCAGAAATGGATGGCCAGGAGTGGCCGAGACCAGTCAATTCAGATGCAGTCAAAAGATATTATGTTTGAAGATTTAGAGTTCCTATTTACCTTCTTTTCTCTTTCATAATTGCAATTTAGCATTTTATTGTATTTCTTGTAATGAAATACGTTTGACCTGAATTCTCAAGAATGAGATACGTAGGCGGCCTATGTCGGCCTCGGTCATTTTTGTATTCAAAATCTATATTTTTCTCTACTCCCGAGAGAGGAACTACGTTTGACCTGATTCCTGCCCAACGGGATACGTAGGCGCCACAACGGCTCGGTCATACTCCCATAAAAGAAACTGGGACAGAATTTTTGAAAGGAATTCAAAAATTCTGAGCAAAGGCCCATCTATAACAAATCAAAGTTCAGAGCATAGTAAAACTTTAACTGGGACAGAATTTCCAAGAAAGATCTCAAAAATTCTCAAAATGCTTCTGATAAGCTAGCAATTTCTAACAACATCTAAACTGGGACAGAAATTTTGAGATTGACCTCAAAATTTCGCTGGACATCATCACATATTTGAAAGTCATTTTAAGAATCCTCATCCTAGTCTAGAATTCAGGACAATCACGACATATCGAGGAATCTGTGTCAAAAGTCGAACCTGTTCATCTAAGCGTTGCATAACATGACATTTGGCAATGATGTTTTCCAAAAAAAAAACCTTTCTAAATATGTTATTTCTAATATATTAAATATTTTGTCAAAATGCATATTTTCTACCTTCTGTCTACCAAGAAATGGGAGATTAAAGTGGCTCATCGGAGACAAGACGAGGAGAAGATAACCAAAGAATCAACACAGATCAGTTCATTTTGAAATTAAGAAATTTTCTTTGAGTGCAGGGAAATACTTTGCAGGCTTTGTTTATTAGAGAATAACCGAGATAAACAGTTTTGTTTCACTCAAACCCTAGAAAATCATTACATTTTACTTTCAAGTTGCCGAGAGGGCCATTTCATCATTCGCCAAGAGGGTCATTTCATCATTCGCCAAGAGGGTCATTTCATCATTCGCCAAGAGGGCCATTTCATCATTCATTGCCAAAAGGGTCATTTTATCATTCGCCAAGAGGGCGGCCATTTCATCATTCACCAAGAGGGCTATTTCATCATTCATTTCCAAGAGGGTCATTTCATCATTCACCAAGAGGGCCATTTCATCATTCATTGTCAAGAGGGTTATTTCATCATTCACTAAGAGGGCCATTTCATTATTCGCCAAGAGGGCACATTTCATCATTCATTTCCAAGAGGGACATTTTACTTTCAAGTTGGCAAGAGGGCCATTTTACTTTTAAATTGCCGAGATGGACATTTTACTTTCAAGCTACTGAGAGGTCATTTTATCATTCAAGTTGCCGAGAGGGACATTTAATCATTCACCAAGAGGGCCATTTCATCATTCGCCAAGAGAGCCATTTTATCATTCATTGCTAAGAGGGCCATTTCATCATTCGCGAAGAGGGCCATTTCATCATTCATTGCTAAGAGGGTCATTTCATCATTCGCCAAGAGGGCCATTTCATCATTCGCTAAGAGGGTCATTTCATTCATTGCCAAGAGGGCCATTTCATCACTCACCAAGAGGGCCATTTCATCATTCATTGCCAAGAAGGCCATTTCATCATTCATTGTCGAGAGGGCAATTGCATCGTTATTGCCAAGAGGGCCATTATATATTCATTACCAAGAGGGTCATTTTATCATCCATTGCCTAGAGGGAAATCACATTTTTATTGCCAAGAGGGACATTTCATCATTTTGTCATCCATTGCTGAGAGAGAAATTGCATCTTTAATTGCCAAGTAGGCTATTTTTATTTCGCAAGCTACGAAAAAGCCATTTTATCATTCATCGGCGGGCTCGCCATTTCATTATCCATTGCCAAAAGAACCATTATTCAAGGAAGGCATCACCATTCATTGTAGATAGGGCCATTATCATGATAGTATTATATCAACTCATTATCTATCATATCGAAAAGAGAAGGACAAATATCGAACGTTGTAAAAGATGACATCTCTCATTCAAATTATGATTTTACTAATATTTTATTTTAGTCATGTCGAGAGTATCCGAAAGGATGAAATCTCAAAACAAATCACAGGTGTAGATATCATCAGGTAGGATGCGGCACAACGTGGAACTTTTTCTTAGCAGCGAACTGTGACATAGTCCGAAAAAAGGCGTCAAACCTTTCGGACATGAGCTGGGAAGTAACTACCACCACCATCTAACCACATCCCTATCAGAAGGCATGTGGGTATTTTTGTGAGTTCGTTAATTTTCGATTTTTCCTTCGGATAATCTCAACTCTCATCGGAGGCAATCTTCCAATCCGAGTGACAACGTACCAAGAGTTTTGGAAATTATGTCCATGTAAAGTCTTAATTATGAATGTGAAGCGTGCCACATTTATGATTAAGAGGTTGCAAGCCTCCTTTTCATAATTCAATTTGTTT
The DNA here is from genome assembly GCA_011800125.2 of Solanum clarkiae. Classification (NCBI taxonomy): domain Eukaryota; kingdom Viridiplantae; phylum Streptophyta; class Magnoliopsida; order Solanales; family Solanaceae; genus Solanum; species Solanum clarkiae. The sequence continues at coordinate 4,570 of JAABOM020088405.1, read as the reverse complement.
GTCATCCCTCCTAAACCAGAGGTCGTCTTAAAATAAGAGATTTCATCTTCAACCGATAGAGTGGAACTATAAGCAGCCTGATTCCTGGGTCCAAGGATATGTAGGCGGGCTCAATTTCAAAAATTCGGATGCATTCCAACATTTACTCTTTAAATCTCATTCCCAAGCATTCCAATTTCTCCATAATTCGATATTGGGATAGCTTTTGAATTCTTTCAAAATTCATGCATAAAATCAAGTGTTTTGAACTACAAGCGGCCTGAATTCTCATGTAACCTAGGATATGTGGGAAACCCAGAGCCAGGGTCCAGCCATAATTCCTCAAAGTCAGCTATTGAAAGATGAAACTCGATCGGCCAAAAATTGGGTTAGTCAAGTTTCTTTGTCCACGATCTCTTTCATCGATCATACCCAAAGAAAGGGACAGCTGTTGACACCTAATTTTTACCCTCCACGACATAAATTAGTCATCGAGCTTTTAATTTTTAACAAGTTGAAATAATTAGTTTTCAATAATAATAATAATAATAATAATAATAATAATAATAAGAAGAAGAAGAAGAAGAAGAAGAAGATCTAACGCATGGGGGCCACGCGCCCCCAATTCCCCATTTTCTCTTCTTTCTTTCTCCTTCACGCGACCCTAATCCCTCATCTTCCCCATCTCCTTCTTCGTCTTCTCCATTCCTCAGAAGCCAAAACCAGAATCCAAACGCCATCAACGACCCCCTCAATCTTTCTCCTTTCTTTCTCCTTCTTCTTCATTCTTTCCCTAAACAACTAAGCCAGACCCCAAAACCAAATGGAAAACAAGCAAAACCAAGATCATTCATCAAATTCAAAAATATTCTCTCATGCGTGTACTCTCCTTCAATGTTCTTTTCCCCACGCATTCCCTGACAACTCACCACCTTTTCCTCTGTCAAGTTGACCGACTGCGCCCCCTACGTTCCTACGCATGCGTGTCAAATGGTGAGTTTTCAAATCCATTGAGGATACTTTAACAAATTTCAAAGATTTCTTGTCCCAAGGATGGATTCGAATTTTGAATTCAAAATCAATCCCTAAAATCCTCGATTTTGCCCTGTGTTCCCCCCCCCCCATTTTAAACCCTAATCGTCCCCTATATAATCCCTCTTCGTTTTTGTTTTTGAGGGGGCGGGAGAAAAACCTCAAAGAACCCTAGAAAATCTTATAGCCACTCTTAACCTCAAAAACACTTGGTCAAATCTTGTTCGTCGATATAGAAACCAGAACACATAATTTCAGAGTTGAGAAGTTTTGAGGAAGGTTTGGTGGTGTCGAGGCTCACTGTTTAGGCTCATCGTCGTCCCGGTACGCTGCCCCAATAAAGGTAATATTCTTAGTCCTGTATGTATTTTGCTTAGCTCGAATATAGATATGTGACCATGAATCGAGTATCTTATTGTGTTGATGTTGAATTTTGTTCTTGCTTGGGGTTGCTGTATGGAGAGCATTTTTGAGTTTTTGACTTAATGTTGGGCATACCCCATGTTCAGTTTTCTTTGCGTCGAGATGGAGTGGGTAGTACCCTGTTTGAGCTTGAGTCAAAGGAGGTATTCATACGTTACTATATGTTGGTTGAGAGTGTCTGTGTTGTCGTTTTACTCACTATTAAGTAGCGAAGAATCAGATTAGGGTTGAAATGATTCTGTTTTTTCTCAAAAATGCATGTTCTGAAGGTTTAGGTTTCCAGTTTATTACTTTAATATTTGATTGCTTCCCATTGGCTTAAAAGGATTGAAATTAGTTTAACCTGCAATGTAGCATTATGTCTGTTTATGTATTGATTACAGTAAGATGTTATTCAATCTCATGGGTCTATTTGAATTAAGTTGCCATGTTTCATTCCATTACCTAGCTGTGTTCTTCATCTCTTAAGATCTCAAGGTTCTCAGTCACAATTTTCCTACTTCCGACTTAAAATATACTTGTTTACTCTTCTCTACCTTTGTCTTAGAGTTCATGAAGCTGGTTTTACTTCTTGTTTTGCTTAAATTCCAGGATAAAATGATTTTAGTTTGATAGTTCAATAGCTTCATTTCTGTTCTGCTGTTACAATAATGCTTATAATCTGTTTGGCCTGAAGTGTGCCTTCCAACAACTTGTTTGTATTAGTGTCAAGCATTCAGTTGCAGTAGCCTTGTTTTCTTTCTTCTAGGTGACGAAATGTTTCAGTTTTGTATGTTGTTATGCTTTTGTTGCATAAGATTTTATTAAAAACAAGGAAGAATGATAATTTTGAGAAAGTTATGTGAAGCTCTTATGGATGTTTGCATCAGACTCTTCTCTTGTTCCTTTTTTTATATTTAAACCTGTATGAAGTCATTTAAATGATGTAATTTTCAGTTTTTTTTCTTAGATTGCCAGTTCCTTTACTGATGCTTCTGGTTCTCTGATTATTTCATTAATGTTTTTGGTTCTCTGATTTGCTTATTAATGTTTCATCTTTGGTCTAGATTCACTTGTCAATGTTTGGGGACTTTAACATATTACAACTTGTCTTTTAAGTTTCGTTTTCATATCTTCGAATTTACAAGCATGTGAACATGACGTCTTGATAGAATCAATCAGCCTTTATTTAATCTTGTTTCCAGTGATGCCTTTGTTCATATACTAATTCGTTTCTTTTTTTTGTGTTATATGAACCCTCGTTCGGGAGTCTGTTGGGACTCCTCCAATCTCCTCTGCATTTCGTTGGGCTATGGAAGCCCAACATCCTTTTTGAGTCAGCCTAGGAGCAGCCTGAAGACAGGAAGCTAAAATCGGTGTATACATATTATACACTAATATACATCTGATATAAATCAACTGTATATCACAGACAAAATAGGCTAAGCCCAAGGAGCAACAGTTGGAAATTTTAATGGACTTGGCAGGCCCGAACTTTAGAATTAGGACAGGTTGAAGAAGAGTTGGACCTGCCAAAGCCCAATTTATTCTATCGTTGTTAATTATCATCTGTTGTGTTATTTTCTCTTAACACTAACATTAATTATATTAGTTTTAATCTAATTAAATTCCCCACACGTCAAAATCATTTACGTTATTTTTAATTCAATTTCAAGGAATTTACAATAATTCTTTTTTTATAAAATCAAAATAATAATAAAAACAAGTAATAAAAAGAAAAAAGGGGGTTAAAAATGTGATTTTATATTTATAGTTCAATTTTCAAACGTAATCAATATTTTCAATTTAGTCAAGTTTTGTCAAACATAATCAATCTTTTCAATTTAGTCAAGTTTTTTTTTGTCAAATATAATCAATCTTTTTAAAATTAGTCAATTTAAAAAAATCAGTCAACTTTTTCAAGTCAATCAAATCAAAAGTTAGTCAAGTCTCTTAATAGTTGGATAACCGCATTTAGCGGCCATTTCGAGTGCGTAAAACCTTCTCGAGATGGAAATGTGAACCCGAACCTTCTTTTTGGATTTAAAAAGATTTTTTTGTTAGATCTTTTAAATATTTATTGGTTTCCTAATTATCCGCAAAATTAGGTGGCGACTCTATTTTTCTTTTAAAATTTTGGAAATTGGTTTTTACTTAATTTAATTGAGTATTAGACTTATTTTTGATTTTCTTTTAAGAAAGCAACTTTTCGATATAACATTGGTGATTATGGGCAACAACTATAACACCAACTTTACTCAAAGTAGAACATAAACAAGTAGCATAAGTGGTCTCACCACAAAGGTAACAACCATCACGATTCGGAACCCTTTTCTTCCGATCCTCATAGTTCTTGTGGAAATGTGAGGGTGGTTGTTGTTGCCTCGTTAATCACTGTCTCAGTTTGGGAATGCTTTGTCTTTGTTCTTGTTGGTATCCACCATGGGAGGAATATTTATTCTCCAGTTGTCCCTCCCCTTTGACGAATCTGTCTGAAAACCAGTCAACGATTCAATCACTATTATCGCCTCATCTACGTTGTCGACTTGCTGCCTTTGGAGCTCTTGTTTGGCCTAGTTTTGAAGGACATTCATGAAATAAAATAAGAGGTCTTTGTTGGTCAGATTTAGGATTTGGAGAGTAAGCTTGGTGAATTCCCTAACGTAGTCACAAATGGAAAATGGTTGTTTCAACTCTCTCAACTTTCTATGAGCCTCTGAACTATATTTTAGGGGTAAAATTGTTATTTTAGTTCATCCTTGAACTGTTACCAATCATCAATGGAATAAGCAACCTTCTCCATTGATTTCTTCCTACGCCACCATAATATAGCGTTGTCGCTCAAATACATCGCTTTCGTTCTTATTTTGGCATCCTTATCCACCACATTAACATGCTCGAAATAGGCATCTATTTGGTATAAGAAGTTCTCAACTTCTTGAGCACTCATTTCACCATGAAACTCCTTTGGTTTGGGAGCTTCAATAGGATTTTCTCGAACAGTGATGGGGCCACGTCCACCAGCAAGCAAAGCCTGCTCCACCTGTAGCCTAAACGCTTCAATCTCTCTGTGTAATGCAGAAAGAGATTTCGTGAGCTTGAGCTCAAGGCTAGTTAGTCCTTCCTTGTGCTCTTCACCTTGTTCAACAAGGTTTCT
>JAABOM020088395.1:0-29457 GCA_011800125.2 Solanum clarkiae | reverse complement strand
TGTTGCAAGGTGTTGATTGATGGATTTACAACAGATTTTCTTGCATGATTTCATCCCTAAATTGCATGATCTTTTACCCCCACTACACACCGCCCCCAAGTATTTGATAAAATGTCCGGCTAGGGTTTCTTGTGGAATTGAAGGTCCAAAGCATAAGATATGGTATGAATAATGTTATGATGATGAAAGAGCTTAGTTATATGATATACTCTATATAAAGTGTTGCATCAGACCAAGCCCAATTCGGGACACTAAGAATATAGACATCCGAGGCGGGGTTTGTACTCATCAACTAAGGTGGGAGTTTGTACTCATCAACCAAGGTAGGGGTTTGTACTCATCAACCGAGGTGGAGGTTTGTACAAATCAAACCATCTGAGGGGTTTGTACTTCGCCACAAGGGTGATAAGGTGTGATTATCATTAACTATAGGATGGATTTGTACCACACCACCAGGGTGATGGAGTGAGATCATCATCAACTGACCAAGGGGTTTATACTTTGGAAATTTAGCTTGGTCTATTTCTCACAAATGGTATCCTATATGAGCATGAGTTACTTAAGCATATTTTACTTATGCATTGATCATACATGTCATATTGCTATATTATGCTTATTGCCTTATTTATGCATTTTGATTATGATGCCTAATTCTTGTTGCACTGAATCATATGTACTTAGTACATTCAAACGTACTAACGCATACTCTTACCTACATGATATCACCATGTAGGAACCGATGCCCAAGTTGATCATCCTCCTCCTTCACGTGTCTAGTCGATGTTATTCGAGAAAATTGGTGAGTCCTCCATTTTGGGGACCTTGTTCTTTGTTCTATTACCTTGTATTGACACACTTTACTTTATGTTCCAGTTCACTATGACAGTGAGCCCGATTACTTTGTCTTGGCCCCCGCTCTTATCTATGTATTAGAGGTATTTGTTGGACATATTATGTATCTATGATATGTGTTTGGCTCTTGTCTCCTGGTTATGATATTGTGCAAGCTTTTCCCTTTATCCCCTTGCCATATTCATGTTCTTCAATGATTTACATGCTTTTGCGACCAATAATGTGTAATGACAAGTAAAGAGGTTTATTTGGGGTCCCTTCGGGTTCTCCATTCGCCATGTTATGTCTAGGACGTAGGATTGGGTCATGACAAACATGGTATCAGAGAATTAGGTTGATAGATCCTCAAAGTCTAACACACCACATCGATTAGAGACCTATTCATTATCGTGAAGAGCGCCATGACTGTAAATAGGAGGCTGTGAGGTATTTTAGGAAATGTTTCCCTTCTTCATGTTCTAAGTCGTGCTATAGAGTTGTGATAAGTTCCCCCCTCCCCTAGTGATTGTTCTTTGTTGTGCTACATCATGCCAAACACTAGAGGAAGACAGACCCAAACTCCTGAGGGGCAATCTACCAATGATAAGCTTCGTGATGCTCTTACTATGCTATCCTAAGCGATGGCCAACCAAGTCAATCAAGGGGCCCAAGCCCCTCATGATACTACCCAGGGAGCTAGGGTAAGAGATTTCATGAGGATGAATAGTTTGGTTTTCCATGGGTCGAAGGTGGATGAAGATCCACAAGAGTTCATTGATGAGGCCCATAAAATCTTGAATATCATAGGTGTTAGGCCGAATGAAAAGGCAGAGTTGGTAGCGTACTAACTCAAAGGGGTGGCTCGAATATGGTATGATCAATGGAAGGGTGAGAAGGGGGTTGGTAATGTGGCATTTTGAGAAGAATTCAAATTGGCTTTCCTTAATCAATTTTTCCCTCTTGAGATTAGGAAAGCAAAGTTGATAGAGTTCATGAACTTGAAACAAGGTTCCATGAGTGTGAAGGAGTATGCCCTCAAATTTTGTCATCTTTCAAAGTATGCTCCTCACTTGGTGGTCGATCCTAGATCAAAGATGAATAAATTTGTGATAGGGGTCTCCGACTTGCTGAGTAAAGAATGTTGGTCCATCTTACTAATTGCTGACATGGATTTGTCGCAGTTGATGACATATGCCGAGCAAAAGGAGGGGCCATGAGGCTACGAGGTCCCGTTTTAAGGGTAAGTTCCAAAAGGGTGCTAGATTTCATCAAGGCCGAGGGCCTCCTCATGCTACTTAATAGGGGAATTGCCAATTACTTCCCTATGCCTCAAGGTGCTAGTCGTGTGGCTCTTATTGGTGGGTGCCCTAGACGTGGAAGGAATCATAGAGGCCAATGTTTGAAAGATTCGAATGCATGTTTTTGTTGTGAAGAGCTTGGTCACAAAAAAGTGGCTAGAACTTCTCAAAGATTATAACATGAGTGTGCATTATCATCCGGGTAAGGCTAATATGGTCGCGGATTCTTTGATTTGGGTGTCCATGGGTAGCCTAGCTCATTTAGATGGTGGTGATAGGGAGATAGCTAGGGAGGTGCATAGGTTGGCTAGATTGGGGGTTAGGTTGGAAGAGGTGGGTGATGATGGTGTTATAGTTACTGATGGGTCTAAGTCTTATTTGGTTGATGAGGTGATAGCAAAACAAGATCTTGACTCTTCTTTGCTTGAATTGAATGTTCTGGTTAAAGAGGACAAAGTAGAGGTTTTCTCCCAAAGGGGAGATGGTGCCTTAGGTACCAAGGTAGGTTGTGTGTTCCTTGTGTTGATGGTTTGAGGGAGAAGATCCTTAGTGAGGCCCATAATTCCTCTAACTGTATTCACCCTGATTCCACCAAAATGTATAGGGATTTGAGAGATGTGTATTGGTGGGGTGGCATGAAGAGGGACATTGCTAAATTAGTTTTTGGTTTCCATAGTTATCAACAAGTCAAAGCCGAACATCAAAGGCCGGGTGACCTAACCCAAGACATAATTTTCCTACTTGGAAGTGGGAGGTGATTAATATGGATTTTATGGTTGGGTTTCCCAAGACTAGAAAATGTTTTGATTCCATGTGGGTGGTGGTTGATAGGATGACGATATCGGCTCACTTTCTACCGTTTAAGACCACCTATTGGACTTAGGAGTACGCAAGGTTGTACATCCATGAGATAGTAAGGTTGCATGGGATTCCTTTGTCCATTATACTGGATTTGGCTCACAATTCACTTCACACTTTTGGAGGTCTTTCCAAAGGGGTCTTGGTACAAAGGTTCACCTTAATACGACCTTCCTCCCTCAAATGGGTAGCCAAGCCAAAAGGACAACGTTGAAGATATTCTTAAGGCATGTGTTTTGGAGTTGAGGGGTAGTTGGGATGACCATCTTCCTTTGATTGAATTTGCATACAATAATAGCCATCACTCTATCATCGATATGTCTTCTTTTGAGGTTCTTTATGGGAGGCAATGTAGATTAATGGTCGGGTTGTTTGAGGTTGGAGAAGTGGCTTTATTGGGACCGAATCTGCTTATGGATTCTCTTAAGAAGGTTAACATGATTAGGGAAAGGTTGAAAACATCCCAAAGTCATCAAAAATCTTATGTTAATGTGAAAAGAAGAGACCTTGAATTCAAAGTAGGTGATTGGGTTTATTTGAAGGTTCCTCCGAAAAAAGGTGTGGTCCATTTAGGTAAAAAGGAGAAGTTCAGTCCAAAGTATATTGGTCATTATGAAGTGATAAGAAGGGTTGGCAAGGTAGCTTATGAATTAAAGTTACCTAGTGAAATGAATTTGGTTCATCTGGTGTTTCATGTCTCTATGATGAGAAAACGTGTTGGTGATCCTAATGTTATTGTGCCTCTTGATATTGTAGGTGTTGTTTAGGATAACTTAACTTATGAGTAGGTTCTGGTTCAGATCCTAGATAGGCAAGTGAAGAGGTTGAGGAACAAGGAGGTGGCATCCGTTAAGGTCCTTTGGAGGAACCAACAAATCTGAAGTGCTACTTGGGAGGCTAAAGCGGACATGCAAAAGTGGTATCCTTTTCTTTTTCACTCCACTTAAGACTAATATAATAATTCTAAGTCCCCTATGTGACTTCAAGTATTATGTTTCATCCCTTATGTAATTCATATGCATTCGTGTTTAAGTTGGCATGTTATGATGATTTTATACGTATGTTAAGATTTTGACGATAGTATTTTAAATGTGATGTTGCATTATTGTTGGGACTAATTTCTTTATGATCATTCTTGTCTTGTATATGTCTTTTACATTCGAGGACTAATGTTCCCAAGGGGGAGATATTGAAACGACCCCAAAAAAGGCACGAAAATGTGCCTCGAAATGCCCAAAATTTTAATTTTCATATATCTCAAAATCCATTTGTTATTTTCAAAATACGACTTCATATTCGTGATCAGGGGGTCAAAATTAGATGAAAAAGGGTCTAACCCCGATTTAAGAGCGAAAAATTTGTAATTATAATTTCCAAAAGTGTAATTTCCAAAGAGCAGTGCATACCGCTTCCGCGAAGCACACTAATACATTTTTGTGACTGCTTTTTTTTAGTGCATCCAGAATTTTCAAGTATGGGCCTAAGTGTTCCCAAATGTGTTTTTACCTATACTTAGCCAAATTTCACCCTCATATCATCCTAAACATTCCCTAGTAGTCAGTCAAACACTTAGTCATATTTTCTCTCCCCAAACTCAAGTCTCAAACCCTCATCCTAAGCTAATGTTCTCCTTCAAGGTTTTTTGTTCAAGCTTCAAGTCTCCATCCCCAATCTTCACCAAGTTCTTCTCTAAGTGAAGGTATTTAGGTTTTAGCAATTGGGTTCTTCCACCCATAGTGCCCTAATCTCCTTTTGCTAATATTGCATGATTTAAAGTTGATTTTACATGTGGGTCTTGTATATTAAGAAATTTACTGCACAGTGATTTGAGATCGTGAAAATATGGTTGTTTTAGCTTGTTTCGGGCTCTAAATCTTGGATCTAATATCGGATTTAATGAGAGGTTTTGATGTGAATGTCTTGGGAGTGTTGCAAGGTGTTGATTGATGGATTCATAATAGTTTTTTCCCTGCATGATTTCATCTCTAAATTTCATGGTCTTTTACCCCCATTACACACTCCCCTAAGTGTTTGATAAAATACCCAGGTAGGGTTTCTTGTCGTATTGAAGGTCCAAAGCATGAGATATGATATGAATGATGTTATGATAATGAAAATAGCTTAGGTATATGATATACTCTATATAAATTGTTGCATTAGACCATGCCCAATCCAGGGGACTAAGAATCCAGACAACCGAGGTGGGGGTTTGTACTCATCAACCGAGGTAGGGGTTTGTACTCATCAACCAAGGTGGGGGTTTATACTCATCAAACCATGTGAAGGGTTTGTACTTCGCCATCAAGGTGATAAGGTGTGATTATCATCAACCATGTGAGGGGTTAGTACCATACCACACCAGGGTATGGGATGAGATCATCATCAACCGACCAAGGGGTTTATACTTTGGAAATCTAGTTTGGTCTATTCTTCACAAATGGTATCCAATATGAGCATAAGTTACTTAAGCATGTTTTACTCATGCATTGATCATACATGCGATATTGTTATATTATGCTTATTGCCTTATGTATGCATTTTGATTATGATGTATAATTATTGTTACATTGAATCCTATATACTTAGTACATTTAAACCTACTAATGTATACTCTTGCCTACATGATATCACCATGTAGGAACTGGTGCCCAAGTTGATCATCCTCCTCCTCCATGTGGCTAGTCGGTGTTGTTTGAGCAAGTTGGTGAGTCCTCCATTTTGGGGACCTTGGTCTATGTTCTATTACCTTGTATTGAGACACTTTACTTTATGTTCTATTTGACTATGAGGGTGAGTCCAGTTACTTTGTCTTGTCCCCCGCTCTTATCTATGTATTAGAGGTGTTTGTTAAACATATTATTTATCTATGATGTGAGTTATGCTATTGTCTCTTGGTTATGATATTGTGCAAGCTTTTCCCCTTAGCCCCTTTCCCTATTCCTATTCCTTGATGATTTACATGCTTCCGCAACCAGTGATGTGTAATGAGAAGTTAAGAGGCTTGTTTCGGGTTCCTTTGAGTTCCCCATTCGCCTTTTCACGTCTAGGCCTTAGGCTTAGGTAGTGAATTGATCCAAGTCTATAGTGTCCTTAAAGGTTGTGGATGTTGTGGAAGATATTTTGACCTATGACGAGATCCCGGTGGAGATCTTGGATAGACAAGTGAAGAGGTTGAGAATCAAAGATGTACCATAAGTCAAGGTTCTTTGGAGAAATCAACAAGTTAAGAGTGCCACATGGGAAGCCAAGGTGGACATGAAAAAGTGATACCCATACCTCTTCTACTCTACTCAAGCTGAAAGTATTAATTAAGTCATATCTTTGATTTCAACTCTTAAATTTCAGCCATCATGTCATGTTGCATGCGTTCGTGTTTATGGTAACAAATTTATAATGATTTTTGACTTTCATGTTGAGATTTTTTGAAAATGATATTTAAGTGCATTTATTGCATTCATATCATGCTGAAAGCTTCATGATTACCTCTCTTATGCATGTTTCTTTGAAATTCGGGGACGAATGTTCCCAAGGGGGAGATACTGAAACACCCTACATATAGCCTCGGAATGCCCAAAATCATAATTTTCATATATCTTAAAATTCGTGAATCATTTCAAAAATCCAACTTCATATTCTCGATCAAGGGGAAAATTTAAGTGGGAAACAGGTATGATTTTGATTTTAGAAGACTCATAGTGAAAAAATTTTTTTGCTAATTACCTAATTCCAGAGAGCATCTGTGCCCTAGCCGCGACATGCCAGGGGCGTGGAGCAGTGTAATTCCTCCTTCGCGTTTGGTTTGCATCGCGGACTGAACACGGACCAGTATAAAATTTTCCTCGGTTTTTTTATTTCGGCCAAGGGCATTAGGGTCATAGCCCCATGCCCATTTAAACGTGGCATATCTCGTATGTAGCCATTTTTCAAATCTATATCACTCAAAACCCTATCAAAAACATGTTCAAGACTTAACAAAATATCTTATTCAAATCTAAGGATTTCAAGCTCACTTTGGATCCCGAGAATTCAACCAAAGCTTTAAGTCTCCTTCAAAGATTACATCAAGGAATCCCAAGGACAGGTCTGTGGTTTCATCGATTGAGTTCTTTCACCCATAGAGTTCAACCTTCCTATTTTACAAAATTTGCATGATTTCAAGTTGTATTACTTATGGGTATCTCTTATTATGAATTATGAACTAAATTACGGTGGGGGTTTTATCAAGTATTGATTGATTATACATGACTATCTATTTTCAAGTTTACTCCATGAGTTAATTTATGTCTATTGAGATTATGTATGATTCAAGCTATGAAAATTATGACTTATTGTGAAGTTTTGATATGAAATATATGATACCCAAGATGGGGATTTTATTATGATATTGGTGGTCTGATTTTTAATAATTTTAAAATGCATTGATATTACTATTTCATGATCCATATACTTGAATTTGCATGATTTAGAGCATGTGTCCATATGTGCCCAGCAAGTATTTGATAAAATGCCATGACAAGAATTCTTAAGTCATCGTTGGGCTATTGCAAGCTTTTACATGTCAAGTGATTTCAAGATGATTATGGAATTTCAAAAATATATTGCATTTATGAAAATATCTATGATTGTGCAAGTAACAAGTTAAGCCCTATTTCAGGATTTTTACCTCTAGTGAGTCATTCACGTTAATGCAAGGGTTCCTGTATGATTGTTTACTCTCAAGTTCAATTTAGGCTCACAAATAGAATTCAAGCATATTCCCAGAGATACTTATGTCATATTTCTATGTTTCTTACAAGCTATACAAGTTATAAGTATTTCAAGTATTACAAGTATTCTGTCGGAATCAATTTAGTACCGATTGAGGCTTAAGATGGGGGCTCAATTCAAGGGATCCTTATTTAAAGTCTTTTATTTCTAAACTATGTACCATCATAGGATGACATATTATACCCTTGTTATACTAGTTAATCTATCTAGTCAAGTTATCATATTTGGTTTGCCTTGGCAATTAGACCATACCTAGCAGGCGGGTGTCATACCCGTGACCAAAGGGGTATCATTCCTTAGATTCATAGTTGTAGCTACTTGGTCTATGTCAGTTAAGGTCTCCTCCCACACATGTATTATATACAATGCAAATTGAATGATTTACAAGCATATTTTACTTCAAGTATTGATCATGCATGCCATATTGAAATTATACTTATCCATTACCTACGATTATACATGTTGGCTATATTGACCGATATCTTGTTGCATTGCATCCCGCATACTTAGCATTTTCAAATGTACTAATGCATACTCTATGCCAACATGGTATTACCATGTTGAGACCGGAGAATCATTTGATTATCCTCCACGTGGCTAGTGCAATATTCCGAAGATAAGCATCAATGAGCCCTCAAGTCTGAGGTCACTCTCTACCTTAGTCTTGCTACTTGGAGACATTATTATGTTAAACACTTGTTATTATTAGGTGAGCCCAGAAAGTGTCTTGGCCCCTGCTACATTCTAAGTTAGAGGTGTATGTTGGATATTATGATGTATTTATGTTATGACCTGGACTCTTTATTATTTAATGGTTCTTCAACATTTCCCTTAGTACTGCTTCCCTTATTTATATAGTTCTTGTTATAGTTTATTTTGCTTCTGCAACCAAGGATGTGTGCATGTTATGATCAAGAAGCTTGTTTGGGTTGTCTTCGGACCTCTCATTCGTCATGTCATGTCTAGGCACTATGCTTGGGTCATGATAAGCTTTGTATCAGAGCCCTAGGATGTTCATGGTCCACAGAATCCAACACACCACGATGATTACAGTCTTATTCATGGTTGTGAACCATACCACAATTATGAATGGGAGGATAAGAGGCGTTTTAGGAAACGTTTCACTTCTTCATGATCTATGTCGTCCGGTATAGCTATGTCCTCTAAGCCTTATTAATAATTCTTAACCATTACGTTTCAAAAAATGTCTCAAGCTATTCAGAATTGTAGATGGGACGGTAATCATCTATCATTTAATGGTCAAATCCCCAACAGTAACATATCAAGTACGAAGGTTCATAGTGCTCTTTGGCTATTGGCCAAAGCGGTGACCATTCAACTCAACCAATCGGTAGGTGCCCCCAAGTCTCAAATGATAAGAGGAGGGAGAGAGACGCTAAGAGGGCCAACATTGATAGTGTTTCATCTTCTACTAATCTACTGGTACCCAAGAACAACAAGGAAAGGATCCATTTCGTCAATGTCAAGTCTGTGGCTATAAACATCAAGGAAAGTATTTGGAGGGACTTGAGTGTTGTTTCAAGTGTGGTAGTGTAAGTCATAAGATGAGAGATTTCCCGATGGCCTTAGAAAAGGGAGAAGAAAAGCTCAATTTGAAGGTAGGCTTCCATATGCTGAGCCGAGTGGCAATAGTGGAGTGTCCAGTCCTAGGTACCCAAAATGTGGGAAAAATCATTGAGGCACATGTTGGAGGAATATGGGTGCGTGCTTTTGGTGTGGCAAGATGGGCTACAAGATTGTGGATAGTCAATATGCTCAAAGGAAAGGCAAGGGTATTGATGTTGAAGCTTCTCCTATGTGCCCCAAGTGTAGGAGGTATCATTTGAAAGACTGTTTGTCCCCTGTTTGATTGCATGTTTTTAGTGTGGCACAAAGGATTATTAGTTGAGGCATTGTGCATGGGTTACTAAGAACTATGGGGAGGACCGCCGACGTTCTCAACCATACCCCTCTAGGGGTCACTAGACTTGGCATGGTACTTCACAGCTATGTTAAAGGTTTTGATTATGATGTGTATACATTGATAGACCTAGGTGCCACACTCTTTATCATTACTCCTCTTGTTGTTAAAAAGCTTCAAGTGTGTTCCGAAATGTTGTATGAACCTTATTAAGTGTCTACCCCAATTGGTAAGTCCATTGTTGCTAAAATAGTCTGTAGAATTGTCCTCTGTTTATATTGTATAAAGTCTTAACTTATAATTTTGTTGGACTTGGCATGGTAGATTTTGATATTATTCTTGGGATGGATTGGTTGCATGCATATTATCCCTCCATTGATTGTAGGACACATAGGGTAAAATTCAAATTCCCTAATGAGCCCATTCTTGAGTGGGAGAGTCATAATGTGGTGATCAAGGGTAGATTCATTTCTTGTCTTAAAGACCAAAAGTTGATTTCTAAGGATTGTCTTTATCATCTTGTAAGGGTTAGGGATGTTGAGTCCACAGTCCCTTCTATTGAGTTGGTTTCGGTGGTTAATGAGTTTCTTTATGTCTTTCCAAATTAGCTTCCTAATGTTCCTCTCAGAATGGAAACAAAATTTTGTATAGACCTCTTTCTCAATACACAAACCATTTCTATTTCCCTTACCATATGGCCCCGGCAGAATTGAAGGACTAGAAGGACCAATCGAGGGATTTGTTGGAAAAGGATTTGATAAGGCCTAGCAAATTACCTTGGGGTAAACCAATGTTCTTTGTGAAGAAAAAGGATAGTTCTCTTACAATATGCATCGATTACTAGCAACTTAATAGGGTTACCATAAAGAACAAGTATCCTCTACCAAGAATTGATAACCTTTTTCATCAACTTCAAGGGGCTAGTCACATTTTTTAGATCAATCTTTGGTCCGGTTACCACCAAGTAAAAGTAAGGGAGTGTGACATTCCCAAGATGACTTTCGAACTAGATATGGAAATTTTGAGTTTGTGGTGATGTCTTTTGGGTTGACTAATGCACCGGCTATATCTATGGATCAAATGAATAGGGTCTTGAAACCCTACCTTGATATATTTGTGGTGGTCTTTACTTATGATATCTTGCTTTTTTTACATAGTGAGGAAGACTATGTGAATCACTTGAGGGTGGTGTTGCAAATTTTGAGGGATGAGAAGTTGTATGCTAAATATGAAAAATGTGAATTTTTGTTGAAATAGGTTGCATTTTTAGGGCTTGTGATATTGGGTGATGGCATTAAGGTGGATCCTACGGAGACGAAGGTGATAAGAAATTAACCTAGACCCTTGACTCCATTAGATATTAGGAGTTTTTTGGGTTTGGCAAGTTATTATCGGAGGTTTTTAAATGGGTTTTCTTCTATTACTTCCCTATGACTAAGTTGACCCAAAAGAAGGAAAAGTGTTTTTGGACCAATGAATGTGAAAAGAGTTTTCAAACCTTGAAAGATAAGCTTGTCTCTGCTCCAATTTTGGCCTTACCAGAAGGTTTACGGATGTTTGTGGTTTATTGTGATGCTTCAAGAATCGGTTTGGGCTGTGTGTTGATGCAAAATGGTAAGGTGATAGCATATGCCTCTATACAACTTAAGGTGCATGAGAAAAATTATCCCACCCATGATCTTTAATTGGTGTTCATGGTGTTTGCTTTGAAAATTTGGCGTCATTACTTGTATGGGGTTCATATTGATGTGTTTACCAATCATCAGAGTCTCCAACATGTGTTCACCAAAAATGATCTAAACTTGAGGTAAAGAAGGTGGTTAGAGATTCTTAAGGAGTATGACATGAGTATGCATTACCATCCCGGCAAATTTAATATTATGACCGATGGTCAAAGTTGAGTGTCCATGAGTAGCTTAGCTCATATTGATATTGGTAACCAAAGGTGGCTAGAGAGGTTTACCGGATGGCTAGGGTGGGGGTTAGGTTGAGTGAAGTTGAAAAATGGTTGTATGGTGGTTGTTTATAGTTCTTAATGTTCTATGATTGAGGAGGTAAAGTCAAAATAAGACCTTGATCCCGCCTTGCTAGAGTTGAGGTAAGAGATTGTAAAGTGGAGGTTTTCTCCCAAGGGGGAGTGGTACCCTTAGGTATTAAGGTAGATTGTGTGTGCCCAATGTTGATGACTTGAGGAAATAGATTTTGGCAAAGGCTCATAATTTACCCTACTCTATTCACCCCAGTTCCACAAAAATGTATAGAGATTTGAGAAAGGTGTCTTGGTGGTGTGGCATGAAGAGGGACATTGCCATGTCCGTATCCGATTGTCACGATTGCCAAAAAGTGAAAGCCGAACATCAAAGACCAGGTGGTGTAGCCCAAGGCATAGAAATTCCTACTTGCAAGTGGGAATAGATCAACATGTATTTTGTGGTTGGGTTGCCCAAGAATGGAAAACACTTTGACTCTATTTGGGTGGTGATTGATAGAATTCCAAAGTTAGCTCACTTCCTAACCCTTATGATAACTTATGGTGCAAAAGATTATGCCAAATTGTATATTCATGGGTTGGTGAGATTGCATGGGGTGCTCTTGTCTATCATTTCATATCATGGTGCTCAATTGACTTCACATTTTATGAGATCCTTTCAAAGGGGTCTTGGCAACAAGGTTAAGCTTAGCATGGCTTTTAATCCTCAAATGGATGGCCAAGCTAAAAGGACTATCCAAACTCTTGAGGACATGCTTAGGACTTGTGCTTTGGAGTTTAAGGGTAGTTGGGATGAATATCTTTCACGTATTGAATTTGCTTACAACAATAGCTACCACTCTACTATTGGTATGGCTCCCTTTGAAGCTTTATATGGTAGGCATTGTAGATTCCCGGTTGGGTGGTTTGATGTGGGAGAAATGGCTTTATTAGGCCCAGACTTGGTTATGGAAGACTTGGAGAAGGTGAGGTTGATAAGGGAAAGATTGTATACAGCCCAAAGTAGACAAAAGTCATATTCTGATATAAGGAAGAGAGATCTTGAGCTTAAGTTTGGTGATTGGGTTTATTTGAAGGTCTCGCCCATGAAGGGTGTGGTCCGATTTGGAAAGAAAGGTAAATTGGGCCCAAGGTTTGTAGGGCCTTATAGAATTTTGATAAAAGTTGGTAAGGTTTCATATGAATTAGAGTTGCCTATGGAAATGAATATGGTTCATCCGGTCTTCCATGTATCTATATTGTGGAGATGTATTGGTGACCCTAGTGCTATAGTGCCCTTAGAGGTTATGGGTGTTGTGGAAGATAATTTAACCTATGAGGAGGTCTTGGTGGAGACCTTGGACAGACAAGTGAAGAGGTTGAGAAACAAAGATGTAGCATATGTCAAGGTTCTTTTAAGGAATCAACAAGTTGAAAGTGCCACATGGGAAGCCGAGGAAAACATGAATAAGCGATACCCATACCACTCTACTCAAGCCAAAGGTATTAATTAAGTCCTATCTCTGATATCAAGTCTTCAGTTTCAGACCTCATGTCATGTTGTATGCGTTCGTGTTTATGGTAACAAGTTTATAATGATTTTTGACATTTATGTTGATATTTTTTTAAAATGATGTTTAAATGCATTTGTTGCATTCATGTCGGGCTAAAAGCTTCATGATTACTTCTCTTATACATGTTTCTTTGACATTCAGGGACGAATGTTCCCAAGGGGGAGAGATTGAAATGCCTCAAATGTAGCCTTGGAATGCCTACAATCATAATTTCCATATATCTTCAAATCCATGCATGATTTCAAAAATTCGACTTCATATTCTCAATCAAGTGAAGAAATTGAGTGGGAAATGGGCATAACCTGGATTTTAGAAGACCCATAGCAAAAAATAATGTTTGGTAATTTTTGAATTCCATAGAGCATCTGCGCCTTGGCCACGACGCGCTAGGGGCGCGGAGTAGTGTAATTCTTCCTTCGCATTTGGTCCGCGTTGCGGACTAGACGCAGACCAGTACAAAATTTTCCTCAGTTTTTCTGCTTTAGCCAAAGGCATTAGGGTCATAGTCCCGTGGCCATTTAAATGTGAAATATCTCATACTTAGTCATTTTTGAACTCTATATCACTCAAAACCCTCTCAAAAACCTCTTCAAGACTTAACCAAATATCTCATTTAAATCCAACGATTTCAAGCTCACTTTGGATCTCAAGGATTCAATCCAAGCTTCAAGTCTCCTTCAAAGTTTACATCAAGCAATCCCAAGGATAGGTACGTGGGTTTCATCCATTGGGTCCTTTACCCATGGAGTCCAACCTTCCTATTTTACAAAAAATGCATGATTTTAAGTTGTATTACTTATGAGTATCTCTTATTATGAATTATGAACTAAATTATGTTGGAGTTTTATCAAGTATTGATTTCTTATGCGTGAATATCTATTTCAAGTTTACTCCATGAGTTAATCTATGTCTATTTAGATTATGTATGATTCAAGCTATGAATATTATGATTTATTGTGAAGTTTTGATATGAAATTCATAAGATGGGGTTTTACTTTGATATTGGTAGGCTTATTTTAATGATTTTGAAATGTATTGATCTTACTATTTTTATGATCCATATACTTGAATTTGCATGATTTAGAGCATATGTCTGTATGTGCCCACCAAGTGTTTGATAAAATGCCATGATAAGAATTCTTAAGCTATTGTTGGGCTATTGCAAACTTTTACATGTCAAGTGATTTCAAGATGATTATAGGCTTTCAAGCGTGTATTACATTCATCAAAATATCTTTGATTTTGCAAGTTATAAGTTAAGCCTTATTTCAAGATATTTACCTCTTGCGAGTCATTCATGTTAATGCAAGGGTTCATGTATAATTGTTTATTCTCGTGTTCAAGTTAGGCTCACAAATAGAGTCCAAGCATGTTTCAACATCTACTCATGTAATATTTCTATGTTTCTTACAAGTTATACAAGTTATAAGTATTTCAAGTATTCCGTGGGAATCGATTTAGCATCGATGGAGGCTTAAACTGCGGGCTCGACCCAAGGGGTCCTTATATAAAGTATTTTGTCTCTAAACTATGTGCCACCATAGGATGATATATTATACCCTTGCTATACTAGTGGATACATCTAGTCATGTTTTCATGTTTGGTTTGCCTTTGCAAGTAGAGCACACCTAGCCGAAGGGTTTCATGCCTGTCCATCTTATCGAGGGGGCTGTCATGCCTTGAATTTCAAGTTATAGTTACTTGGTCTATGTTGGTTAAGGTCTCCTCCTACACGTGTATTATGTACTATGCAAGTTGAATGATTAACAAGCATATTTTACTTCAAGTATTGATCATGCATGTCATATTGAAATTATACTTACCCATTGTCTATGATTATACATGTTGACTATATAGACATATATCATCTTGCATTGCATCCCGCAAACTTAGTACATTCATATGTACTAATGCATGCTCTATGCTTACATAATATTACCATGTAGGGACTGGAGCACCATTTGATTATCCTCCACTCGGCTAGTGTGGTATTTTGAAGATAAGCATTGGCGAGTCCTCGTATATGAGGATACTATCTACCTTACTCTTGCTACTATGAAACTTTATTATGTTTAACACTTATTATTATGAGGGTGAGCCTAAAAAGTGTCTTGACCCCTGCGCCATTCCTATTTAGAGATGTATGTTGGATATTATGATGCATTTATGCTATGGGTTGGACTCTTTATTGCTTAATGATTCCTCAAGATTCCCCTTATTTAAATAGTTCTTGTTATTATTTATTTTACTTCCGCAACTAAGGATGTGTACAGGTTATAATAAAGAGGCTTGTT
The DNA here is from genome assembly GCA_011800125.2 of Solanum clarkiae. NCBI lineage: Eukaryota > Viridiplantae > Streptophyta > Magnoliopsida > Solanales > Solanaceae > Solanum > Solanum clarkiae. The sequence continues at coordinate 13,945 of JAABOM020088395.1, read as the reverse complement.
TGGGTTGTCTCCGGACTTCTCATTCGTCATGTCATGTCTAGGCCCTAGGCTTGGGTCGTGATAGTTCTTTACCTGGAAAGTATGGAAAGGCTGTGGAAACATCAGCGAGATTGTTGTACAATCACTAGATCAAAAGTGATTATTTTTGGATAAGAGAAATTCCCAAATAGTCCCCACAATGAGTACTCTGAGTTAAGTTGAGTTGAGTTTCATTGATTAATGAGGTTTTATTGGTTGATAGGCCGTTTGTCTACTCTTTGTTCTGGTTCTATATAGACATTTGACATTATGATTGAGTATCTTCTGAGTTGATGTAATTTTCATATTATTCTACTTGTTTCTATTTAATTCGATTCCCAAGAAATAGCATCTCTACCTCGACAAGACAGTGGTAAGATCTGCATACATTCTACTCTCCCCAGACTCCACTTGTGGGATTGCACTAAGTATGTTGTTATTGTTGTTTGTTGTTGTTGTTGTTTCTATTTCATTTGGCCATTTTACATACTCATACATTCCATGTACTGACGTCTCCTTTGGACTACATCATTTTATGATGCAGAGGCAGGTGTTAGAGATCGTCAATAGGCGCATTGTTGAGGATCTTTACATTCAGCTAAGTTGGTGAGCCTCCCTTACTTCAAAGGATCCTGCTTTATTTTTCATCTAGCTTGAGAGAGTTAGACTCAAGTTAGCTTTACTTTTGTATTAAGGTAACCTTGGGTTTGTCATTGGCCCCATTTGATAGTGATAGAGGCTTTATAGACTAGAGTTAAGTATTGATATTGAGACTTATTGAGCTAGTTTCTTCCATACTAGCCTATTTATTTAACATACTATTTGAGACATCATATTTGCCCATCATTATCTTTAGTATTCCACTGATTTATAGAGATTATTAAATGGATGAATGTGATGAGGCCAAGTGGTTCGCTTGGGGACTAGCGGTAGTCTCTCAGTGTCAGCCATGTTTAGGGTACTCTCCCGTGGTGTGACAAACTTTATATCAAACCACAGAGTTTATGTGTCCTAGTGAATCTATGAAGCTATGTCCAGTAGAGTACTGTTTATGGGTGTGTTGTGCACCACACTTCATAAGCAGGAGGCTATAGGACTTTGGGAATGGTTACAATTCTTTCATGATCCAATTTGTGTATAAAAGTTAAAACTCTATGAAAACTCTCTTCTAATTCGTGCTCTACGCATCGCAAAATTGTTCATGCCTCCTATAAGAGCCATCAGAGATAAAGGGAGTCCTATTATGCAAAATGCTAACCCACCCGAACTTCAAGGACATGAGGAGCCCATGGATGTGGTTGTCCTTTTCGAGCAGCCCCCAAAGCTGAGATTTCAAATGCTGAGGTTCGCCAGGCTATCCAAACATGAACCCTGACTATCACAGCACCTGCTGCGAGGTAAGGGGTGGGTAGACAAGATGTATAACACACATCTAGATTTCGAGAATTCTTTAGGATGAATTCGCCTGAGTTTACAGGGTCTAGGGTCTACATCTAATGAGGATCCTGAGAACTATGCGGAGGAGCTCCAGATAGTGTTCCAGGTGATGTATGTGGCTGATGTTGATAGAGTTGAACTAGCAGCCTACTAGCTCAAAGGTATGACCAGGCCATGGTTTGACAATGGAAAAAAGGTAGAAGAGAGGAAGCCCCATTGCTGATTTGGGCAGTGTTTGAGGAAGTCCTTTTGGGGCATTTCTTTCCAAGAGAACGTAGGGAAGCCAAGGTAGGGGAGTTTTTGAATCTAAAATAGGGTTCTATGACTATGCAAAAGTATGGGCTTAAGTTCACTCAGCTAACTTTTTATGCCCCGAATAAGGTTACTAACATGAGGGGGAGAATACAGATGTTTGTTGATGGGCTAAACAAAGGGCCAAAGAAGGATGGGAGAGGAGCTATGTTTGTGAGTGACATGGACATCGAGAGGTTGATTACTTATGTGCATCAAGTTGATGAGGAGAGACAGCATGATAGAGAGGAGTTTAGAAATAAGGGAGCCAAGACATCCTGCCATGAGGTTGGAAAGAGAGGGAATGGTCTCAGATTCCAGTCAAGGCCAGCAACATTATCTGCTAGTGCACCTATTCCTAGAACCAGGGGTGATCAGAGGTTTCAGAAGTTTAAAGCCCGTGGATCTCTATCACAGGCTAGTGTGGCTCATGGTTCACAGGGTAAGCCACTATGTGGTAAGTATGGCAGATTACACTTGGGCAAATTCCTTGAGGAGAGTGATGCATGTTTCAAGTATGGCCAAGTGGGTCACTTCCAGAGAGAGTGTCCAAAGTGGGCTTACCGAGCTCAATCTTCTACACTAGCCCCACCAGCCAGAGGAAATTAAAAAGGTACTATGCCAGGTGCAAGCAAAGCTACAAGCCATTTATATGCTATGGGTAGTCGCCAAGATCAGGAGAACTCCCCAGATGATTTGACGGGTGTGATTTGAGTCTTTACTCTTGATTGTCACGTTTTGGTGGATCCTGGTGCGATGTTGTGAGGGTATAATTTGATTCTTTGCTCTTGATTGTTATGTTTTAATGGATCCTGGTGCCACATTGTCATTTGTAACTCCTTATATGGCTAGTAGATTTGATAGAACCCTGAGAATCTTCTTGAACCTATTTATGTTTCTACTCCAGTGGATGAGTCTATTCAAACTGAGAGAATCTATAGAGATTGTGTAGTCTTCATCCATAATAAGGATACTCTTGTTGATCTGGTTGAGTTAGAGATGATTGATTTTGATGTGATCCTAGGCATGGATTGGCTTCATGCCTGTTATGCCTCCATTGATTGTAAAGCCCGAACAATTAAATTCCAATTTTCGAATGAACCGATTCTAGAGTGGAAGGGTGATTCTATTGCACCTAAGGAAAAGTTTATCTCCTACCTTAAGGCCAGAAAGATAATTTCCAAAGGTTGTATCTATCACCTCATGTGAGTTAAGTCTGATGATGTTGAGTCTCTTACTCTGGAGTCTATCCCGATTGTGAATGAGTTTCCTGAAGTGTTTCCTGAGGATCTGCCTAGATTCCATGCTGATAGGGAGATTGACTCTGGGATTGATATTCTTCCCAATACCCAAACTATCTCAATTCCACCTTATATAATGGCCCCCACTGAGTTAAAAGAGTTTAAAGAGCAGTTGATTGATTTGTTAGAGAAGGGGCTTTATCAGGCCGAATATTTCTTCTTAGGGTGCTCCTGTCCTATTCGTGTGAAAGAAAGATGGGTCGCTCAAAATATGTATCGACTATAGGTAACTGAGAAAGGTCATGATAAAGAATAAACATCTTCTCACCAAGATAGATGATATGTTTGACCAACTTCAGGGTGCCTCTTATTTCTCAAAGATAGATCTTAGATTTGGCTACCGTCAGTTGAAAGTGAGGGAATGTGATATTCCAAAGACAGCCTTTAGGACTAGATATAGCCATTTTAAGTTCTTGGTCATGTCCTTTAGGTTGATGAATGCACCTGCAACCTTCATGTACTTGATGAATATGGTGTTCAGATAATATCTTGATATATCTGTGATCGTGTTCATTAACGACATATTGTTGTATCCAAGAGATGAGAAGGAGCATGCCAATCACCTCATATTTGTCCTCCAAACTCTTAAGGACCATGAGTTGTATGTGAAGTTCTCGAAATGTGGGTTTTGGCTCAAGTCAGTGGTTTTCCTAGGCCATATTGTTTCAGGTGATGGTATTTGAGTAGATGCCCAAAAGACTAAAGCAGTTAAGAACCGGCCCAGACCGACCTCTACAACTAACATAAGAAGTCTCTTGGGGTTGGCAAGCTATTACCACAGATTTGTTGCCCAAATTTTCTTCCCTATCCACACCATTGACCAAATTGATTCAGAAGAAGGTTGAATTTTAGTGGTCTGATGAATGTGAGAAGAGTTTCCAAGCGTTAAAGACTAGACTGACTACTACACCTGTTTTAACCCAATGGGATAGAGGACTATATGATATATTGTGATGTGTCAAGAGTCGGATTGGGTTGTATGATGATGCAGAGAGGAAAAGTGATAGCCTATACCTCTAGACAACTTAAGGTTCATAGGAGGAACTATTCGACCCATGATCTTGAGTTGACGGTGGTGGTGTTTTCACTTAATATCTTGCGTCACTACTTGTATGGAGTGCATGCGGATGTGTCACTGGCCACAAGATCTTACAGTATGTCTTCAGTCAGAAAGAGCTCAACCTGCGACATAGTGGATGGTTGTAGTTGCTCAAAGATCATGACATGATCATTATCTACCACCCAAGTAAAGATAACATTGTTGTTGATGCTCTTAGCGATTTATCAATTGGCAACATGACCCATGTTGATTAGGGAAAGGAGTTAGCTAAGGAAGTACATTGATTGGCTCAATTGGGAGTTTTGTTTGAAGAGAATGATGAGGGAGGAGTTAATGTTCAGAACGGGTCTTCTTCATCTTTGGTGGCGGTGGTGAAAGAAAAGCAAGACCAAGATCTTATCATACTCCAATTTAAGGAGGTTGTCCACAAACATAAAGTGATGGTCTTCTCCAAAGGGAGAGATGGAGTGTTGAGGTACTAGAGTAGATTGTACATTCTGGACATTAATGGTGTTCAAGATAGAATTATGGTTGAAGCCCATAGATCTAGATATTCCATTCAACTTGACTCTACCAAGATGTACCATGACTTGAGGGAAGTTTATTGGTGGAGTGGAATGAAGAGGGATATTATTGAGTTTGTTTCTAAGTGCCGAAATTGCCAACAAGTTAAAGTTGAGCATCAAAGGCCATGTGGATTGGCACAAAACTTTGAGATTCCTAAATGGAATTGGGAGATAATCAACATTGACATCATTAACAGACTATCGAGGTCTCGATAGAAACATGATTCAATATAGATGATTTTTGATAGGATGACCAAATCAGCTTACTTCTTAGCAATTGAGACCACTAACACTGCAGAGGAGTATGCCAAGTTGTACATCCATGAGAATGTGAGATTGCATGGAGTTTCCTTGTCCATAATCTCGAACGGAGGATCTCAATTCACCTCCCAATTTTGGAGATCCTTCCAGAAGAGATTGGGTACTAAAGTGAATCAAAATACAACCTTCCATCCTAAGATAGATAGCCTGGTAGAAGTACAATTCAAACATTAGAGGATATGTTGCGACCGTGTGTCCTTGACTTCAAAGGAAACTTATATGATCACTTACCATTGATTAAATTTGCATATAATAATAATTATCATGCAAGTATTCAAATGACTTCCTATGAAGCTTTGTATGGGAGGAGATGTAGATCACCAATTGGGTGGTTTGAGCTTGGAGAAATCGAGTTTATTGAACATGACCTTGTCCACTAGTTGATGAAGAAGGTAAAGGTCATCAATGACAGGTCGAAGACTGCATGGAGTCACCAGAAATCCTACACAAATGGTTGGAGAAGAGACTTAGAGTTCAAGGTAAATGATTGTATATACTTGAAAGTGTCACCCATGAAAAGTGCCATCAGATTTGGGAAAAAGAGGAAATTGAGTCCTCACTATATTGGCCCATATCATATTATGAAGAGGATTAGGAAGGTTTCTTATGAGTTAAAGTTGCCTCCTGAGCTAGACACAATTCATCCGGCATTCCATATCTTGATGGTGAAGAATTGCTTGGGAGATCCTATCTTTGTGATCCCTGTTGAGAGTGTTGGAGTAAAGGATAGCTTGTCCTATGTGGAGATTCCAATCTAAATCCTTGATCGTCAAACTCACAAGTTGAGAACTAAAGAGATTGCCTCATTCAAAGTCCTATGGAGAAATCAATTCCTTGACGAAGCCACACAGGAAGTTGAGGAAGAGATGAGAGCTAAGTATTCACATCTATTTGTGCCTGATGGTGAGAATGTTGAAGGTAATGTTCTTACCCTTGTCTTAAAGCGATGTATCTATTCCTGAGTTGAGGTATCTATTCCTAAGTCTGAGTAGAGATTGTTAAGGTTGATGAGGAGTCGAGAATTTGATTGATTGAGTGAGTATTGAGAGGAGACTCAAGTGTATTCATGCCTTGACCTTTGTTCATCATTCAAGGACGAATGATTCCAAGGGGGAGATGATGTAACACCCGGTAAAATTATCAGAATACCTCTAGAGGAGATTTGTGCGCATAACGTATCATCCCATGCTCTGATGGAAAATCTAAGGCTAGACATGCGATCTGTATGAAAAATTGAGTGAAAGTACTTTCGGTTGACTTTTAGAGCAACCGAATTAACAGATAATTTTTTGATGCGAAAATGATTTCCAAAACAAGTGTGCGACAGGTGTGCGATGTGTACTTGACACGAACTTACACTTATATTTAGTCCAAATATTTTTTTATGAGATTAAAAAACTCGATCGGAGAATTTTTGGTGATAAACCCCGAAATTTGTACAAGTCTGGATTGCGAACCATGTGTTCTCGAGGTGAACTTTTTTTTATTTCATGAGGGGAATTCCAAACCTTTTCCAACCCCTCTTAAATTTAAAACATGATCTAAATTGGTCATTTTAAGCGTAAAAAGGGGTTTTTTTAATCCCCATTCATAAGCCTTTCTAAGTTCTTGAAAAAGACTAGGGGTAACGAGAGAAGAAGATGAGCGTAAATTTGAGGAGTTTGTGGAGAGTTCTTCGAGTATTGATGGTCAAAAGCTTTACACCAGATATGTAAGGCTAAACTAAAGTATTAAATAGTTCTTCCATGTGGCCCCATTGACGGTAATAGAGGAGTTGAGAGTGTATGAGTCTACATACATGATTCTTGAATATTTTCTTGAAAAATTTATACACACTACATGTACTTTCATATGTTGAGGATCATCATATACTTGATTTCCTAAATTATATATTTTTCTTGAGTTATTGTATAACCCTATATGTTATTTTGTGAAAGCATGCATGATGAACCTATAGATGGAGTCTAGAGCCTTGACTTGAGTATGTTGATGGTAATCTTGATATGAGTCTGAGGTTGAGTTAATTGAGCTTGATGATCCTATGAGTATTCATAATTGAATTCTAGAGTATTGTCTAAATGACTTCCTCTTAATGAGTGATCTGAGTCCTTGAGTTCTTAAATAAGCACTAAGTTGATGAGTTGACTGAGATGTTAGGCCAAAAGGCCCCCTTTGAGCTGAGTTAATGAGATGATAAGAGTCTTCGTGAGACTAATTGACTTGGCGAGTGCCTCAACGTGGCTAATTGAGATGATTGATTGAGACAAGGAGGAGTCTTATTAGCATTGAGTCTTGGGAGGAGTATCGAGCATCGAAATGAGTAAGAGTAAACCCAACTCATACTCATTAACTAAGTTGCCAAATATAGGTGAGGACTAGAACCATTACATTGAGGTTCCCTCTTGAGTTAAAGTTCCTCAAAGCAATAGAGGACTTGTTGACGCTATATCCTTAATGGATCCAATTCGTTCTTTACTTGGAAAGTACGGAATGGCTGTGGGAACATTAGCAGAGTTATTGTACAATCACTAGCTTGTAAGTGATTGTTGTCAGATAAGACAAACTCCTAGATAGTCCCCACATTGAGTACTCTAAGTCGAGTTGAGATAAGTTGAATTGAGTTCCATCGAGTTGAGTTGAGTTGATTGATGAGGTTTGATTGGGCGGTAGGTCACTTGTCTACTCTTTATTCTTGCTTTAGATAGACGTTTGATATTCTGATTGAGTATCCTCTGAGTTGATGTTATTTCTATATTATTCTGCCTATTTCTATTTCATTCAACCATTTCACATACTTGTACATTCCACGTACTGACATCCCCTTTGAACTGCATCGTTTTATGATGCAGAGAGAGGTATTAGATATTGTCAACAGGCACATCATTGCGGATCTTTGCATTTAGCTGAGTTTTGAGTCTCCCTTACTTCAGATGATCTTTCTTTATTTTCATCTAACTTGATCGAGTTAGACTTGAGTTACCATTACTTTTGAATTGAGGTAGTCATGGGTTTATCATTGACACCATTTGATAGTGATAAAGGTTTCATAGACTAGAGTTGAGTATTGATGTTGAGACTTGTTGAGCTAGTTTCTTCCATACTAGCCTATTTATATAACATACTATTTGAGACATTAGATTTGCTCATTATTATCTTTAGTCTTTCGTTGATTTATAGAGATTATTGAATGAATGAATGTGATGGGGTCAAGTGATTCACTTGGGGACTAACAATAGTCTCTGAGTGTCTGTCATATCTAGGGTACCCTCCTAGGGTGTGACAACTTCATAATAACTAAATAATTTTTTTTAAAAAAAATGCAAAGTATTTTAATTTAAGATTTTAGTCAAGTAAGTAACTCATGATGTCTTCACACAAAATTTTATTCAATGTTAACTCTATCTTAATAATAATTACTTTATAGAAAATTACAAATTTAGATTAAAGGATATTTTACTAATAAAACAATACCAGTAAAGGGAGTTATCACTCATATGAAATGACAAGTGGTGCAATTGATAGGTAAATCAATGTGCATTGTTCAACTTTTAACGGTACTAAATATTTTTTGTTAATTATTATTACTATTGAATTGAAAGACTGAAAAAATTTATTTATTTTCTTGAAAAAACAAAATTCTTTGTAATGCCATTTTATCAACCCTTATTATTCTTTGAATAGAAATAGAGTGTTCACATCTATTTTAAAAGGATAGATAGCATTTATTTATTTTTAATAATTAATATATACATTAAATTAACTCAATTAGTTTTAATAGTAAAAAAAATAAAACTAAAAATGCATATCATTTAATCATGTTTATAATAAATTAGTATGTAAAGATTTAATTTGCACCAAATTAATTTGGCGCGATTATTGAGAAGAATATAAGTATTTACCATTTTAATTTTAGATTTTTCTACTTTAAGCGTCGTGTGTTCAATCACTCATTTTGTCATATTAATCGAGTGTTTCATAATTTTATAAAATTACCCTTTTTTTCTTCTTTTTCACTTCATCATCATCACCACCCTCATTCTCATCATCATCATCGTCGTCGTCGTCATCATCGTCATTATCATCATCATCATCAATGCAAAAGTGGTTTTATATATATATTAGCTTCTACAAGGTAATAAATCAATTATATTTACTTTCTTTGTTTACTTTTTAAGAGGAGTACTGAAAGTTGATTGTTACATATCAGAATTTATGTATCATGTAAGGTTTACTTTAATCTCTATTTATTTATTTCAGATATATATTAGCTTCTACAAGGTAATAAATCAATTATATTTACTTTCATTGTTTACTTTTCAAGAGAAGTACTGAAAGTTGATTGTTACATATCAAAATTTATGTATCATATAAGGTTTACTTTTAATCTATATTTTTTTATTTCGGACTTTTTAAGGTATTTTCTATATTTTTGGATAATATAACTCTAATCTTATTTTTCTTGAAATGTTTTTTCCCCTCAATTATGTCATAACTCATATGTGAATATTTTTCTATCCATTATATGGTATAACTTTGTGGCAGGATAATAAATAGAAAGAATCTCACTTCAATTATGGAAGGGGTTTTAGATTTTTTTTTTCATGATTTGAGCAATATTATCCCCTCGAATTGGGGTCGAGTAAAATCAAAGTTTATTTTGATACAATTCAATTAGTTTTTGTTATTGTCACTTTCATATTTCATTCAAAGATGCGATATGAAATCAGATTTATATGAAGTTGAATTTTTACTTTTAGAAATTTTTTTATGGTTTATTTTATCATAAACAAGAAAATCCTAAAATTTTTGATAATTTATCAAGAATTATATTTTTACTGAATGAGTAAGTCAAATTTTTAAATAAGATATCAAAATTTTGTAAGACACCACATTAATAGATCATATATCTTTATATATTTTTCATAAATAAATTTTGCAATTACAAACTTTCGGATACACATAACGTTTTCAAGGTACAAAATTAATAAAAGTAGTAACTAGTTATTCTTTTATATAATTTTTTATAATAGAAACAATCTCTTCACATTGAGCATGTATCATTTTTACTAAATTTAAAACGATGATTCTTTTTCTAAAATAGAAACTTATGGATCGAGTTTTATTTTTTTATAAATTTAAAATCATGATTTTGAATCACATATCAAATAGTAATTTGAAACCATGATATACATTTTCACGGGACATACATTTTCTTGGAGTATTTGAATCAAACTTTGGTTTTATATTTTGTCTTATACTATAATTATCTCAATTAATATTTGACTATGATATAAAAATTAACTATTTACCTAATTTAATTTTCTCTCAAACTACTATATACTAAAATAAAATTAATTTTTCTTTCCAAATTTATTACTCTATTTTTTTAGATCCTAATACTTCACTCTATTGTGTGATTTTAGGTCTCAAAGCAATGTTTCTGCAAATCAGAATGAGGTGGCTTTACAAGCTCCTGTTTATTATGACTTTGGACAACCCAGGTACTCTTTTTAAAATTTAATAAATTTATTACTGTTGTTGATTCATAACCTTAAATTTTTTTTTAAAGCTTTTAGAAAAAACCCTCGAGTAAGAACATCTTAAAAGTTATATTTTATTTTGAAATTGATATCCTATATAGTATAGAAAGTGATATAAAAGTAATTTCACAATTATGATATAATTAATTCAAAATGGCCTATTTAAAAAATTTAAAATTCAAACAAACATAGATAAAATACTTTTCTATTTTATTTTAAAAATATTATTTTTTTACTTCATAAATCAAAATAGCCCTATTTAGGATAGAGAAGATTTAATCTCTATGGAGAATCAATAATTATTTGTATCATGTTTTGTTGAAATTGAGAAAATTTGATTTCTGTGTCAAATTTAATGTTAAGTTATGCAATATTTGATTGTAAATTGTTTTTAGGATGAATAGCATTTGCATAAGTTACCAAGAGTGAATGTATAATTTTATGCCAACAAACTATAAAGTAAAAAATAAGAATACTAACAATACATGGATTAAAAAGTTTTAAAATTATACCCTGGTATAGTAATTTTTGTTGCATTTTATTTAAAGACCAAAAATACATTTTAAATTGTAGATTATAAATTACGTTGTAATATATTAATTATTCAATGAAAAATATCTTTACGTCTAATGTATATATTAGTAATACTTATTGCAATGTTTACATTATTAATTCGCCTGCATAAGTTTGTGTCTAAAAATTAAATGATTGTGTTATCAAGTGGTTTTTAGACAGTAAATTAATATGAACATATATTTACACACACTTAAACTAAACATTGTACAGTTAATGGTTTACTTATGGCTTTATCCTTCTTTATTTTTCAGCATTGAACATACAAATGAACATAATCGAATTGAATAATCCTATGTTCAAATTCCATCAAATCGACATGTGTTGGATCAACCTAACATGCATTCTTATTGTTCTCTCACACATAGAGATATATTCTTTCCATTCCAAATTATATATATACACATGCGCACACATACACATGCATAAATAGATAAATAAAAAGATATAATCAAACTACATAATGTATAGTTAGTTGTTTATTTATATCTTTTTCCTTCTTTTTTCAGCTTTCAACAGACAAATGAACATGATCAAATTCAACAATCTTATGTTCAACTCCCATCAAATCAACATGTGCTGAATCATTCTATCATGTATTTTGCTCCAAGATATTTATTGTTCTCTCACACGTAGAGATATATCTTTCCATTCTAAAAATAGTAATCATGTTTCATTTTAAAAGTCAAATAACATATTTTTTGTGTAATATTTTAAAATATATTTTATCATCATATTAATATAAGATGAATTATAAATTATAGAATTTATTATATAGATTATGAGTATCTAAATTGTATTTTAAACATATCAATAGATTATTTTAATCTAATTTAATTTTTAAAAATTTTAAACTGACTCTCAAAAATGAAACATGACAACTAAATAAGAACAAAAAGAGTAGTTTTGTACACTCAACTTCTATGAATAATTAATGAATATTTTTTATCTAATTTTATTTTTATTTCGTTTCTAGGCCTATGCTTAATTCTTTTGCTGGACCTTCATTTGTTATGGGGAAGAACTTACCTTCACAGGTGTTTTTCTTTCGAAATCTAATCATTTTCTTTCAAAAATTTGCTAAATAAGCAGGCTTGAAAAGAGACAATTAAGAAGGGAAAAAAAAGTATCTTTAATTTATTGATTTTACATTTAATTGACTAAAAAGAAGTTATAATTACATATACTTATTGTCTTTTATTTAGTAAAAAGAATGATAATTCAATATTGAGTTATCTATATTTATTGTTTTGATTGCTTGTATAATAGCAGGGATACAACGTGGATATTAACAGTGCTATCACTCCTCCAATCATAGCTCACAATTTTAGAGTACGATAATCAAATATTTTGATATTTTCTTCGCTTCACTTCTCCTATTGGGTTAATTTATTTGATCATATATTATTATTAGTTCATCCAGAAAAAAAACATGTTAATGAACTTTAATTTTTAATTTTATTATTTACGAGAAACTTGTAAAATCAAATAATTATTATTACATATCTAAAGTAATAAGTTCAAAAATCATTAATAACACAAATTAACATACTTAGAATCATAAATTCCACCAAGCAAATTGAAATGACAAAGTACCATAAAAGGTATGATAGCCCTATTGAAAAACTTACATTTTTTATATTTAAAAAATGCAGACAAGGTGCATGCAAGGAAGAATGGTAGAATCATCTGGTATATGTTGAATCCCTAATTTATATTAATAGTTTAAAATATTAACTTATGCAAAAAAAATTTAAAAATAATTATCTTAATTTGAAAATATTTAGTCTGTGTAATTGTTCAAAAACACATAGTACAGATTTATTTCTATTATTCTTATACTGTTTTATGTAATTATTGCAGGGCGAAGCTGTTCGGAATGAAACCATGGAGAATTATCAATATCTAGATGCTCCACCGAATATTGACCCAGCGAGAAATCCACAGATAATGTAATCATATATTCTCACTCCTCCATTGTACATGTTATTATTTATTTTGTTAGCATGTTTGATATGTAGATATATTTTAACATATTACACCTATAAATTGATGACGCAGCCCAAATTATAATGATCCCTATGATTCAAGATATGCTGAGAATGTTCTGCCAGAGGATCCTTTGAGAATGGTCTGCCAGAGGATCCTTTTTGAAGCTGAATCCAAATTTTGGTAAGCAATATTAATTCATATTTCACTTTAATCTATATATATATATGCTCAGCTTTTTGATAATTTTTTCTATTTATTTTCCAGACGATACTGAACTAACAATTGAGGAGCGAACTGAGTTGACTGGAGGGATCTACAGATTCCTTCTGAGATACAAAATAAGTGTCGCCTTGTGATGCATTAGTTTAATTTATATTTTGTTGATTAGTTTAGTTTTTTAATGCATGTAAGGGTACTTGGATAAACAAAACTTGTATGGTTGGTGGATTTTGGATGTTTTTATTTTATGATCGTTTCATTTCGGTCTATCAATTCCAATTGGGCATACTAATAATTTTATGAAAATGGCATTAAACCAACAATCTAAATGATATTACATACATTAGATGATAATTTAAAATTTTATCTGTATATGAGCAAATATTAGAACTAAATCTAACATTATCAAAAATCATTGGGGTAACTTGTTAGACCCCGTATTTATTTAAAAAAAAAATTAAGGATAATTATCCCATTGGAAAATTTTTTTTGTTGTGGATGTTGTATAATTTGAACTTAAGTAATTTTCCCGGCGCTTGATTAATGTATGAAGTAAATTTTGGCATGCATAATTAAGTTGGAGTCGGAAGTCCTTAATTGGATCAAAATAGAAAAGTTTGGGACCTA
>JAABOM020088365.1:0-29470 GCA_011800125.2 Solanum clarkiae | reverse complement strand
ATTTTTTTTGAATCTCTTTTATAAAATATTTTTAAAAAGTTCAAACTTCATCCCCTGCTCCACTTCTACCTTCAAAATTGATATTTTTTTTAATAAATAAAATTTTACCCCACCTGCATCTAATCCTTTGCTCCTAATTTATTTTTATCTTTTTAATTATTTTTAATTCTTTTTTTATAAATATATACACATATTTTTAGAAAAATATTTTTTCTACTTGTTTATCGAATATAATAGAAATAAAAAATTTATTTCAAAAAAACTCTTGCGATAAATAAAAAATAATTTTCTAATAATAATTTTAAAAAACAAAAGTGAAGGATTAGTGGATAGTGTAGAATTATTTTTTCTAAAAAAAATTAAATAATATCTAGATTATTATTTTAAGAGGGGGATGAAGTAAGAATTTTTTTAAAAAAATTTATAATTTTTGTTCGGGTGGGGTGGTGGTGGTGGTGGTGGTGGTGGTGATGTAAGGTATGGTGAGAAGAAGTGGAGGATGGGGTAAGAAAAATATTTTATATTTTATTTTATAATTTTTTTAAAATAATAATACTTGAATATTTAATTTTAACTAGTACTATAATTTATTTATTTTTGTGAAGGTAGAATATTTTGTCCATGTATAGTGTGATGTGATATTTTTTTTTTAAATAAAAGAGAGAGTGCAGTACACACATCATGGTGAGAGTGGAATAAAAGATAGAGGTGTGTTTCTCAAACTAATAAGTGATAGTTTAGGTATGAAACTCACACTTCCAATAGTTTAGGTATGAAGCTCAAAAAAAGAGGATAGTTCAGATGTGTTTTTAACACTTATCTCTTTTTTTTATTCAGAATAAATAGGCCAGGCGCGTAATTACACTAAGCCAGAAAGATTTGGTGGTGACGTTTTAGGAGTGTCAATATTCTAGTTTAACATACTTCAGGGGGAGGGGTAATAGGACCCCCACGAAGTATTGGTGTGTAGTTGAGAATCAGATTATAGGTTGGGGGAAAAATTGGCTATTTTCTCATTATTTATTTATAGATAAAAAAATATAACATTTTACAACTTATTATATATTTTTACTGCAATATATGACTATTGTTATTTTATCACTACATGAAATAATGAGCCCTAAAATAATTTGAACAACATATTTATTTTACATGAAAGGCTACAAACTTTACTTAATATTTTGACATTTTTACTTTCTTCACAAAACTTCATTTTGTTGAGATTCTTATACGACATGTTACATATATATGTCTATATATTTACACCACATCTCTTCTCTCATTTATTTATTTACTTTTCTAATTTTTATATCTTAATTTTGTACATATATAAATAAAATAATAAGTTTTCATACCTAATATTATTATGAATTGCATACGATAAATTTTTATAGGTTCATTCATTCTATATGATTTTAAGCTTACATTTATATTTTTCTGATATATAAATTTTCACACATTTCAAGTTTATCTATTTATTATATTAGTTATTTAATTTTATTGCATTAAAAATAATAATATAGTATTATTAAAGCTTCCCACAGATATTATAGAATACATGTGACATACCTTGTGTTTTGTTCCTTTTTCAACTCAAATTAATCAAGATTTCTCTTATCACTAACTTTAAGAAAATAAATGAATAATTTATCACTAATCATTTTTCCTAAGCTAAGGTTAAGGACTGTCTTTGGATAGGCTCTGAGGAATGCCTAACACCTTCCCCCTCAAGTAACCAAAACTCTAAACTAGAATTTTACTAGTTCTGCAAATCAAAACAGAGTCTACATATACATTTTTTAATTGGTTTCCTAATATTTTTCTTAAAATTAGGTGGAGACTCTAAATCATTTTTTATAAAACCAGAGAGCACAACCACATGATGTTGCGAACTGTTTGGACCGGTTTGAAAATGGGGTATGACAAGTCTAATCATAAGGTTGTATTAAATTTAAATAAATAAATAAAGGTTAATTATCTAAAATTAAGAATTTATATTAGACAAATAAGGACCCCTATAAATGATACTTTCTCCATTTAAAAAATAATGACCTAGTTTGATTTGGCATAGAGTTTAAGAAAAGAAAAAAGACTTTTCAATCTTGTGATCCTGAATTAAGGTTATGTTAAATGTACCAAAATGCCTTTTAATCTTATAGCCTTAAACAAGTCATGTGGAAAGATGAAATCAAAGTTTTGCCAAAAATGAAAACGTGTCATCTTTTTGAAACTGATCAAAGAGGAAAGTAGGTCATTCTTTTTTAAATGAAGGGAGTATTACATTAAACATTTAAGATATATATTTTCTTTTGAGAATATATTAGTTAATAAATGTATTTTCTTAACTATTGTTATAAAAATAATTAATTTATCTTTTTTCCAATCAGTATTTTAATAAACTATGAAAATAAAAGAACAAAGTTTCTATGAACAGCATGAAATGCAATTTGACAAAAGGATTAATATTATAAATTATTAAATTATTAGGAATGAGACCATTCAGGAGAAGCTAGAGGTGATCCCTGTGGCTGACAAGATAAGAGAAGTGAGACTGTGATGGTTTTGACATGTGCAGAGAAGGAGTACCGATGCTCATGTTAGGAGATGGAAGAGGTTGGATTTAGGAGTCACTAGGAGGAGTAGAGGTAGACCGAAGAAGTATTGGGGGAGGTGATTAGACATGATAAGATAAGAAGGAGTGGAGGTCGCGAATTAGAGTAAAAGGTTAATAGGTTAGCAGGGTTAGGTTGATGTCTGGACGTGGGGTATAGTAGGGTAGTAGATTTTATCAGGTCCTTATATCATTTGTTGTCATTATATGTCTTATATGCGTTAAATATATCGTATTGACAAACTATCATGTGTTTTTCATTTTTAGTCACTCTTTCTATTTCCTTTTCTTTTTCTTTTCTTTTTTGTCATATCTAGTTTATTCCGCTTATGGATTTTTGAGACGAGGGTTCCAAGAAACAACCTCTCTACTTCTATGAGGCAGCGGTAATGTAATACCTCATAAAATTACTAAAACACCCCTAAACTTGATCGTCCGCACAACGTGTCTTCCCAAGTTCTGATGGAAAATCCGAGATCAGATTTGCAATTAGTGCAAAAATTGAGTCAGAAAATGATCTCGACTCGACTTTATCGCAAAAAAATGCGAAATAGTTTTTTCAAAGAGACCCTAAAACATGGGATTTCCACGCCCCTTTCGTGATGTGGAGAGGACGCGGAACCACACTTATATTTTTTCAAAAATTTGATGAAAATCGAAAATTCACGAAAAAGCACATTTTTGCACTAGTGCGCGTCACGCACTAGTGCATGGAGGAGGCAATTTTTTTCTTTTGAATTGGGAAGGGCAATTTCGTCCTTCTTGATATATTTTTATATCCCCAAGTCGGTTTTTAAGATCTTTTTCATACAAAAGGGTTTTAAAACCCAAAACTATTCTAAGTTTAATATTTTTACGCTAAGTCAGAGAGAAGAAAAGAAGAGAAAGAGTAAGGGTTCCAAGAATCTTTCAAATTTCTTGAAGAATTCTTCATTCACAGGTATGTAAAGGCTACCAAAAAGTATGAGATTGATCTCCCATGTGCCAATATAGAGTTAGGATGAGGAAATCATACATAGAAAATCTTGAATCATGTTTTCTTGAAATTTCTAGAATGTTAGTATTAAGTTCTTGGATAGTATCTTGAATTCTTGTTTCAATTCTTTAAACTATATTTTTATATCAAAGTTTGATGATTACCATGTTTAATTTTAACTGAATATTTTCATTACTCTGTGATTGTGACTTGACCTTAAAATTTCTTTCTGTAAAAACTTGAATAATGAACTTAGAGGGATATCTAGAGCCTTGAATGTCTGAAAGTGATGCTTGACTGAGTCTGAGTCCTGAGGTGAGTGTCTTGGTGACTGTGATAGCTGAAATTATTGCTGATAAATTTGAATAGATATAATTCCCTTAGATTGGATAGATAATCTTTCCCATAGAGGTTGGGTGATGAGAGTTCTTGATGTATTGATGGATTTATGAGCATGTTGAGTCCTGGGAGGATTATTAGCACCACAATGGGTAAGAGTGAGTCCAACTCGAACCAATTAACTATGTGGCCAGCGTAGGAGAGAATTGGACCATGAAAGAGGATGTTTCTTTGTCCCAACAGGGGACTTGACAGACTTTTGGATCCACTGACAGACTCGTCCTTTACCCCAGCAAGGTACTGGATGGATGTGGCAACGACCTCACTTCGTTGTATCACTACCGGCTCATAAGTAGTGGTTGTTTGTTATAGAAACTCCGGGATAGGTTTCATGATGATAGAACTCTGATGTGATGTGAATATTTGATGCTTGATAGCTAGAGAGTGATAGAGTCTTGTCCTTTATATCTGAGGTGAGGCTGAGTGATAGATGGGTGATGATTAAACTGTTTCCTTTTTCTTTAGCCTGTTTTACATACTGTACCTTCCATGTACTAACGCCCTTCTGGCGCTGCATCATTTTATGATGCAGATACTATGGACCGAGGACTTCAGCAGCACGATTATTTATGTTTAGCGCTCTTCATTATTGATAGTGATGAGTCCTTCCCAACATTCAGAGGATATTTATTTTTATTGTTGGATAGTCCTTTTTACTTGATATTTGATAGTCATGGCCTGTCTTAGTACCATTTCGGATTATAGTATAGAGGCTTCATAGACATAGATGTTGGTGTTGATATGGCGGGTTCTTTTCCCTCTTTCTTTCATTCCTTACTTTTGGGATTTTCATTATCTATTCCATTTCCTTATGGTTGAATGATAATTTATAGTATGAACCCACTGATAGGACATCATTTATTATCATTATATCATTTCTATTTCGCTGATGAATTGACTGAACAATGACAAGGAGGTTGAGTAGTCCGCTTGGGGGCTAACAATAGCCTCCAAGTGCCATTCACGTCTAGGGTATCCTCCCGGGGCATGCCAAACTTGGTATCAGAGCCCAGAGTTTGAGTGTCTTAGGGAGTTTATGAAGCCGTGTCTAATAGAGTCTTGTTTATGGGTGTGTTGTGCACCACACTTCATAAGTAGGAGGCTATAGGACATTAGCAAGTTTTACCCTTCTTCTATGATCTGAGATCATGCTACAGAGTTAACTTGTGAAATTCTACTTTTAACTCGTGTGCTTTACACTTACAGAAAATGCCTCCCAAGAGAACAGCCGCTCAAAGAGATGCCCCAGCTTCCCTCGCTGAGAACACCCAACCAGAGGCTTTGATTTAGACTGAGATGAGGAGACAGGGATGCCCTGCTAGGACTGTTGAGGTCCTTCAGGTGCCCCCTGCTCAGCCTTAGCTAGCTCCCACTACTGAGGCAGAATTCAGAGGAGCCATTACCATGCTGACTCAGTTGGTGGCCTCCCAGGGAAATAACCATGGTTCTCAGTCTCCTAGTTCTAGCTCACAAGAGCCCTCAGCTACCATCTAGCTCAAGAACTTTCTGAGGATGAACCCGCCTGTGTATATGGGGTAGAAGGTGGAGGAGGACCCACAGAACTTTATTAACAACATGTACAAAGTTTTGAGGGCCATGCATGCGACCGAGATTGAGGGAGTTGAGCTTGCGTCCTACCAGCTGAAGGACATGGCTAATGGTGGTACACTCAGTGGGAAGGGAGTAGACGGGAGGATGCAGAGCCTGCAACATGGGAGGAGTTTGAAGCTGCCTTTGTTGATCACTTCTTTCCTCAAGAGTTGAGGGAAGCAAAGGCAGATGAATTCATGAATCCGAAGCAGGGAGGGATGACTGTGAAAGAGTATAGCCTTAAGTTCATCAAACTGTCAAGGTATGCTTCCGAGATGGTGAAGGATATGAGGAGGAGATTTGTGTCTAGCTTGGCTAGACATGTGTAGAGAGAGTGTAAGGTTGCGTTGCTGATTCCTTGCATGGACATCTCTAGATTTGTGGTGTATGCCCAGCAGACAGAGGAAGATAAAAGGAGGGATAGATAAGAGCATCTGAGCAGGAAAGCGAAGTCAGCGAGGCGTCAGCCTAGCCTCAGAGACAAGTTAGAGGTGATAAATCTTATTTCCAGAAGAGATCACCACATCCCACACCATCTATAGCTAGTGCACCTACACAACCAACCAGGTATGATAAAAAATCTTAGGGTCATCAGAATTTCAGGACCCTAGGAGCCTAATCTCAGGCCAATGTGACTCAGGGTTTACAGGGAAAGCCATTTTGCAACAAGTGTAGTAAGCTTCATCTAGGTGAGTGTCGTATTGATAAGGATGTATGTTATTCTTATGGTCAGGCTGGTCATTTCAGCTATGAGTATCCGAAGAGGAGGCAAGGTGAGGGGAGGAGCAGAGCTCAGTCTTCGACAGCACCTCCAGCAACTAATCAACAGCAGGGTACCACTACTATGGGTACAGGAGATGGGATAAACCGTCTTTATTCTATGTGTAACCATCAGGAGCAGGAGGCCGCACCAGATGTTTTCACGGGTATGCTTCGTGTCTTTACTTATGATTGCTATGCCTTGCTTGATCTGGGTGCCACATTTTCTTTTGTGACCCATTACATGGCTAGAAAATTTGGTATTCTTCCTAAGTGTTTACTTGAGCCCTTTTCTGTCTCTACTCCTACTGGTGAATCTATCCTAGCTAAGAGGGTTTACAGGGATTATATGGTGTCTATTTATTATAGAGACACTTTAGCTAATTTGATAGAGTTGGAGATAGTTGATTTTGATGTAATAATGGGCATGGATTGGCTTCATACTTGTTATGCTTCTGTTGACTGTAGAACCCAGATTATCAAGTTCCAATTTCCTAATAAGCCTACCTTAAAGTGGAAAGGGAGTTTTGTTGCCCCTAAGGGCAAATTAATATCCTATCTTAAAGCTAGAAAGTTGATATCCAAGGGTTGTATTTATCAGCTCGTGCGAGTGAAGTCTAATAATGTTGAGTCTCCTACTCTTGATTCAGTACCGATAGTGAATGGGTTTCCCGAGGTCTTTCCTGATGATCTTCCCGGAGTCCTTCCTGATAGGGATATTGACTTTGGGATTGATGTTCTTCCCGAGACCAAACCTATCTCAATTCCATTCTATAGAATGGGCCCCGCTTAGTTGAAAGAATTGAAAAAGCAATTGAAAGACTTGTTAGAGAAAGGCTTCATAAGGCCTAGTGTCTCCCCTTGGGGTGGTCTCGTCCTATTCGTGCGTAAGAAAGATAGGGCTTTGAGGATATGTATAGACTACTGATAGTTGAACAAGGTTACTATAAAGAATAAGTATCCTCTACCCCAAATAGATGACCTCTTTGACCAGCTTCAGGATGCTGCTTGTTTCTCCAAGGTAGACCTCAAATCGGGTTATCATCAGTTGAAGGTGAGGGAAAGTGACATTCCAAAGACAGCCTTTAGGACATGGTATGTCCACTTTGAGTTCTTGGTCATGTCTTTTGGGTTGACAAATGCACCCGTAACGTTCAGGGATTTGATGAACAGAGTATTCAGACCCTATCTTGACATGTTCATGATCATATTTATTAATGACATCTTAGTGTATTCGAGGAATGAAGAAGAGCATGCTAATCACCTTGAAGTGGTTTTGCAAAAACTTAAAGATCATGAGCTGTATGCAAGGTTCTCCAAGTGTGAGTATTGGCTCAAGTCAGTGTTTTTCTTAGGCCATGTTGTTTCAAGAGTGGTATTCGGGTGGATACGCAGAAGATTGAGGTGGTTAAGAACTGGCCAAGACCCACTTCTCCCATGAAAATAAGAAGTTTCTTGGGTCTGGCCAGGTACTACCGTAGATTTGTTGAAGGCTTCTCTTCTCTGTTAGCCCTTTTGACAAAGTTAACTTAGAAGAATGCCAAGTTTCAGTGGTCTGAGGCATGTGAAAAGAGTTTTCAGGAGTTGAAGACTATATTGACTACAACACCAGTGTTGACCTTGCCAGATGGGATGGGTGACTTTGTGATATATTGTGATGCATCCAAAGTTGGATTGGGTTGTGTACTTATGCTGAGAGGGAATGTGATAGATTATGCTTCCAGACAGCTTAAGGTCCATGAGAAGAATTATCCGACTCCTGATCTTGAATTGGCAGCCGTGGTGTTCGCCCTCAAAATATGGCGTCACTATTTGCATGAAGTGCATGTGGACGTGTTCACCGACCACAAGAGATTACAGTACTTGTTCAGCCAGAAGGAGCTCAACCTGCGGCAGAGGAGATGGCTGGAGTTGCTCAAGGATTATAATATAAGCATTCTCTGTCACCCAGGTAAGGCTAACATTATTTTTGATGCTCTTAGCAGGATATCTATGGGTAGCACTACCCATAAGGAGGAGGGGAAGAGAGAATTATCCAAGGAGGTGCATAGATTTGCTCGATTCGGAGTACAACTTGAGGAGAAAAACGAAGGAAGGGTCAATGTTCAGAATGGTTTTGCTTTATCTTTAGTGTCTGAGGTGAAAGAAAAGCAAGACCAAGACCCTGTCCTACTCCAATTGAAAGAAGCGGTTCACAAGCAGAGGGTGATGGTTTTCTCTAAAGGGGAAGATAGGGTATTGAGATATCAAGGGAGACTGTGTGTGCCTAATGTTGATGGTGTTTGAGACAGAATCATGACCGAGGATCATAGCTTGACGTATTCCATTCATACTGGCTCCACCAAGATGTACCACAACTTAAGGGAAGTCTATTGGTGGAATGGGATGAAGAAAGACATTGTTCAATTTTTTTCCAAGTGTCCCAATTGCCAACAGGTTGAGGTTGAACATCAGAAACCATGTGGCTTAGCTAAGAACTTTGAAATTCTGGAGTAGAAATGGGAGGTGCTCAACATGAACTTCATTACTGGCTTACCAAGATCCAGAAAGCAGCATGATTCGATATGGGTAATTGTTGACAGGATGACTAAATTAGCCCACTTTTTGGTGGTGAAGACAACTTATACGACTGAGGAGTATGCCCGACTTTACATTCGGGAGATTGTGAGGTTGCATGGGGTTCCTTTGTCTATCATCTCAGACAGAGGAGCTCAGTTCACCTCTCAATTTTGGTGATCCTTCCAGAAGGGATTGGGTACGAAGGTAAATTTGAGCACCACTTTTCACCTCAGACAGATGGGCAGGCAGAGTGCACTATTCAGACCTTAGAGGATATGTTGAGGGCATGTGTTATTGACCTCAAGGGAAATTGGGATGATTATTTACCATTAATAAGTTCACATATAATAATAGCTACTATGCCAGCATTTAAATAGCCCCATATAAGGCATTGTACGGGAGGAGATGTAGATCCCCGATTGGCTGGTTCGAGGTGGGAAAAGTTGATTTGATTGGGCCGGACCTCGTACACTAGTCTATGGAGAAGGTGAAAGTCATCTGGGAAAGGTTGAGGACAGCTCGGAGTCGCCAGAAGTCATATACAGATGTGAGAAGATGAGACTTGGAGTTCGAGGTAGATGATTGGGTGTACTTAAAAGTGTCACCCATGAAGGGTGTCACGAGGTTTGATAAGAAGGAGAAGCTGAGTACCCATTATATTGGGCCATACCAGATCGTAAGAAGGATTGGAAAGGTTGCTTACGAGTTAGACTTGGCCTCCGAGCTAGATGGATTGCACCTGGTGTTTCATGTATCTATGCTGAAGAAGTGTTTGGGGGATCCAACCTTAGCAATCTCTGTGGAGAGTACGAGTATGAAGAACAGCTTACCGTATGAGGAAATTCCAATTCAAATTCTTGACTGACAGGGTTGTAAGCTGAGGAACAAAGAGATAGCCTCTGTTAAAATCCTATGGAGGAATCAATTCATTGAGGAAGCTACGTGGGAAGCCAAGGAAGCAATGAAACTCAAATACCCGTATCTATTCGTGCCAAGTGATGATGATGTTGAAGGTAAATATTCTTATTCTTATCAATTACAAGTGGTCCTTTCAATTAAGTTGATGCCTTGTTTTACCCCATTCCCCAGTCTATGACAGAGATAGATAGATGATGGATAGTGAGATTTTGAGTGTTCTCGAGTGAGGAATAAAATGAGTTCTAAGATTATCCGAGTCCCCGTTCGACCGTTACTCATCATTCAAGGATGAATGATTCCAAGGGGAAGATGATGCAACACCTCATAAAATTACTAAAATGTCCCTAAATTTGATCATGCGCACAACGTTTCTTTCCAAGCTCTGACGGAAATCTGAGATTAGATTTGCGACCAGTGCAAAATACTGAGTTAGAAAATAGTCTCGACTCGGCTTTATCATGAAAAAATGCAAATAATTTTTTCAAAGAGAGCATAAAATAGTGAGATTTTCGCACCCCTTTCGCATCTTGGAGAGGACGCAGAACCACACTTATATTTTCTTTAAAAATTTGACGAAAATCAAAAATTCGTGAAAAAGTGCATTTTTGCACTAGTGCGCTAGGGAGGAGGCAATTTTTTTCTTTCAATTCAGAAAGGGAAATTTCATCCTTCTCGAGATATTTTTATATCCTCAGGTCGGTTTTTAAGACATTTTTCGTGCAAAAGGGTTTTAAAACCCAAACTATTCCAAGTTTAATATTTTTACGCTAAGTAAGAGAGAAGAAGAGGAGAGAAGAGTAAGGGTTCCAAGAATTTCAAATTTCTTGAAGATATCTTCATTCCCATGTATGTAAAAGCTACCCAAAAGCATGATATTGATATCCCATGTGCCAATATAGAGTTAGGATGAGGAAATCATACGTAGAAAATCTTGAATCATGTTTTCTTAATATTTTTGTCGAATGTTAGCATTAAGTTCTTGGATAGTATCTTGAATTCTTGTTTTAATTCTTTAAACTATATTTTTATATCCAAGTTTGATGATCACCATGTTTAATTTTCACTGTAAAGTTTCATTACTATGTGATTATGACTTGATCCTTAAAATTTCTTTCTATAAAGACTTGAATAATGAAGTTAGGGGGATGTCTAGAGCCTTGAATATCTGAAAGTGATGCTTGACTGAGTCTGAGTCCTGAGGTGATGTGTTGGTAACTGTGATAGCTGCAATTATCATTGATAAAGTTGAATGGGTATAATTCCCTTAGATTGGATAGATAATCTTGCCCGTAGAGCTTGGGTGATGAGAGTTCTTGATGGATTGATGGATTTATGAGCATGTTGAGTCTTAGGAGGAGTATTAGCACCGAAATGGGTAAGACTGAGTCCCACTTGAACCCATTAACTATGTGGCCAGCATAGAAGAGGATTGGAAGCGGATGTTTCCTTGTCCTGAAAGGGGACTTGATAGACTTTTGGATCCACTGACAGACTCGTCCTTTACCCCGGCAAGGTACTAGACGGATGTGGCAACGACATCACTTCGTTGTATCACTACCAGATCATAGGTAGTGGTTGTCGGTTATAGAAACTCCCAGATAGGTTTCATGATGATAAAGCTCCGATGTGATGTGGATGTTTGATGCTTGATAGGTAGAGAGGTGATAAAGTCTTGTCCTTTATATCTGAAGTGAGGCTGAGTAATGGATGGGTGATGATTAAATTATTTCCTTTATCTTTAGCCCATTTTACATACAATACCTTCCATGTACTAACACTCCTCTGGTGCTGCATCATTTTATGATGCAGATACTATAGACCGAGGACTTCAGTAGTCCGATCGTTGAGGTTCAGAGCTCTTCATTCCTGATAGTGGTGAGTCCTCCCCAACATTCAGAGGATATTTATTTTTGTTGTTGGATAGTCCTTTTTGCTTGATATTTGATAACCATGGCCTATCTTGGTACCATTACAGACTATAGTATAGAGGGCTTCATAGACATAGATGTTGGTGTTGATGTCGGGGGTTCTTTTCCCTTTTTCTTTCATTCCTTACTTTTGAGATTTTCGTTATCTATTCCATTTCCTTTGATAGACTGATGATTGATAGAATGAGCCCATTGATAGGACAACATTTATTATCATTATGTCATTTCTATTCCACTGATGAATTGACTGAATGATGGCAAGGAGACTGAGTGGTCAGCTTGGGGGCTAGCAATAGCCTCCGAGTGCCAGTCATGTCTAGGGTACCCTCCCGGAGAGTGACAGGTAAGGTCTGCGTACATTCTACTCTCCCCAGACCCCACTTGTCGGATTCCATTGGGTATGTTATTGTATTAAATTATTAAGAGATTAGACAAGAAGATAATCTATCTAGTCTAACTAAAAAAAATAGCTAATAGTGTAAATATTGAGTCAATACTCCTAAACAAATAAAACAGAAAATATAACGTAAGTTCTAAATTCCAAACAAAAAATTTAACATAATATTTTTATGTCAAATTTCAACATAATGTACATAAATATGATTTAAATGAAAAGAAAACATATGTCCATAACTTTATTCAACAATGAATTCTACTTTAATTTAAAAATTCAAGTATCAACAAAATTATGTTAATGAAAGAAATAAACATAAAATGAATAAAAACTAGATACTACAAAAAATTACATAGAAACATATGAAATAAGATTGAAAATGAGAAGGAAATGAAATATAAATGGTATAAACTTAAAAACTATATTTTTAAAAAATAACCAAAAAATTTAAATCCAATTAGGAAGTAATTACACCTGATTACCAATGAATCCAGTTAAATTATGAGGTGCTTTCCAAACACGCTCTAAAAGAAGTCTTCGAGATTATTTTGTTAAATCTTAAGTTTTAGTGTTTTTGGAGCTGAGTTGTTATTGATTGAAAGAGAAGGTGTAACAACCCAAACCTAGGGACTAGTCATAACATGGCGAATGAGGAACTCGAAGATATCTCAAACAAGCTTCTCAACATTTGTAAAGCATATCATAGGTAATGACATAAAGATAAGATGGAAAACTAGGAGAAACGTGGATAATGACCATAACATGAAACCATAATGAGATAAAAGAACTAGATACAACCATAGCATGTGTCCAACAATACCTCTAAGATAGACTTGGAGGGGCTACGACATGTTTAAGCTCACCGTCGAATACAATTGTAGCAAAAGAACTTATAAAACTGAAAAATAAAATATTTTAATATATCAATCTAGAAACAAAACTAGGATGTCTTCCCCGAACTAGAGGACTCACCAACTCTCGTCTTTAAAGATCCAAACCTAGACACGTGGAGGATATCGTGGAGCGCCAGTCCATATATGGTTAAATCGTGTAGGCATAGAGTATGCATAAGTACTTTGAATTACTGGTATGTAGGTATACAATGCATGACATGAAAATAATGATGAAATGCTTCATGCTAAGTCTTATGTTAAAATCATACATTTACAAGGGCATTAGTAAGACATACCCAAACCAATATCATTTAAACATCAATAGGCAACTTTAGAAAAAAAAATATAGTAAGATGCATGGATGAACATAGCCGTGAATAAGGAAATCAGATAAACTTGGGACATACAAGAATCATAGGGATTTAAATCATATCCCATAGAAGAAACATCTTTGAAGAATGAGGAGGACACAAATACATGTAATCATATGACACATTACTTTAGCCATAGAATATGAGATAATGCATATGAAAAATAGAGAACGTACCCTTACTTGAATGCATGATAAGGCACATAAACTTAGATTAGCAAAAAAACCTATGTTGTTTTGTACAATTAGGATGGTAATATCGTTGGACGAATAATGTATCACTTTAAAGAAAGACTATTTTATTATGAAAGAAATATGAATAATCATAACGAAGACCAATACTTGAAGAAATGGTCATATACCTCTAGGAGAAATATTAGCTGGGAGTAATAAGGGACCATAACTTATGTGACAACAACCTTTAATTGACATAAATCATATGAGCTAAATCACGGAGTCCCGATGTTGCTCCTACACTGGAAGAAAGGATGAGATCACTTGCCAAGATGACTTCCTAAGATTGCTACGTGGATCACTAAAAAGCTAACTATTGAGAAATCCTCTATTAATGACTAGTCTAGAAATCAACCTCTACTAGCGGGTGACTCACATATCCTATAGTGGCACGTAGTTATGGAACTATGGAATTCTACTAATAGTCTCATGCCTTTTCTAACAGGGAGCTTCACATGCATCCCATGGTCTACTCGGTGCTAAGTAAAACTCTCACGGAATAATTATAAACACGAATCATAGATTCATTTAATGTGAAGAGGTATTCTACTAACTCATCCCATAAGCATTTATAACATTAATCATCATTATAAAGATAGCTCATAATTCTCTTCGATGCCTCTACTAACGGCTATCTTAATCTCATAATCATAGTTAGGTGAGAGAACTCACATTTTAATCATTCAGTAGTTAGGTAAGAGAACTCACATTTCAATCATTCATTCATTCATTCATTCATTACTTCAATACCCTTCTAGGATCACGGAATATCTTGTCATGCCCTGGGAGTATGCCCTTGGCGTGGCCGACACTCAGAGACTATTGCTAGTCCCCAAGTGAATGATTTGGTCTCATCATATTCATTCAATCCCAGTCTAACAGTGGAAACATAAATTATCAAGATCAACTCAACAGAATAATAAACCAATCAAATGTAAAGGCTAAAATTTATCAACCAATTAAAGAGAAAAATATAAAGGAAACTAGTCAGATAATACCCAAATCAACAATCCCAAATTTAGTCTATGAAGCCTCTATCTAAACTGTCTAGATGGTACCATGATAGGCCATGACTACCTCAATCAAAGAAATAAACACTAATTCAAGCTAGATGAAAATAATAAATGAGTATCCTTCGGAAGCACGGGAGGACTCACCAAATCAACTGACAGCAATAGATCTTCAACGATGCGCTTGTTGATGACCTTTAGTACCTGCCTCTGCATCATTAAATGATGCAGTCCAAATGGATATCAGTACATGGAATGTACGAGTATATAAAATAGCTAAATGAAACATGCATCAAGGTAGAATACTATTAACTCAAATAACTTAAAACAAGAGATAAGGAACTCAATCAAGAAGTCAAATGTCTATCTAAAGTAAAAATAAAGAGTAGATAATGACCCATCAATATAATCCAATCTAATCAGATTACTATCAATATAGAACCTATCTGGGAGTTTCTCTTATCCAACAACAATCACTTATAAGCCAGTGATTGTACAACGATCTCGTTGATGTTGCCACAATCATTTAGTACTTGCCAGGTAAAAAATGAATTGATCCACTCTGGACCGGAAAGGAGTCCTCTATTATTTCATGGACTTATCAATCAAGAGGAAACATCTGACTTAACGGTTCAATCTTTACTTATATTTGGAGATGTAGATAATGAGTTCGAGTTGGACTTACTCTTACTCAATGCCGTACTCGAAATACTCCTCCCATGACTAAATTCTCATAAGAAAATCAATCTGCATCAATCCGATCAAGAAGTATCATAAGGACTCATATCAATCCATCCATTCTATCACAATCGAGCCTTTTGGCCTATTAACTATCTTATCAACTCTCCCTCATGTCTTTCAAGAGAAGTGTAGAACAATCATTTAGGAGACTATCAACTAGACCAATCTTTAGAGTTCACTAATGAAGACTCACAAGATTATTAATTTTTATTAACCTATCATCATACTCACATCACAATCACAATCAACATTCTCAAGTCAAGGCTCTAGACTCAATTTCTATGTTCATTTATGCAATGTTTGTGAAGTAATATATAGGGTTTGTAAAATAACTCATGTAATAGCATTAGTTCAATAAATCAAGTTTGTGATGATCATCAACATATAAAAATATCTAACATACGTATAATTTGCAAGAAAAACATTCAAGAACATGCATAGGGGATCAACACTCTCACAATCTTCCTACTACCATCAATAAAGGCATATGAGAAAACAATTCTATGTTTTAGGTTAGCCTTACATACCTAGGATGGAGATAGACAAACGAAGTTGCGAGAAATTGGCCCCAATCCACTTGAACCCTAGCCTCCTCTTTTCTCCTTAGCCCTAGTTCTCAAGATGAATTAGCATAAATTATTGAAAATTCAGCTTAGGAACTGATATAAGGTCGAAAACGTGTTCAAAATGACAGGGTTTTAGTCTAGGATGGACAGAAAAAGGACTAGAATACCCTTTCTTTTAAAATTGATTGTCAAGTACCGTAATGGGGCAAGTTCGCGATGTAGACTTGTTACGCTTCTGTTCATTTTTTGATGAAAAATTTAAAACACGTTGAGAAACTATTTTTTTATAAAATAACACATAAATCGCATTTTCAAATGCGTTTTTTGTGTAATTTTATGTAAATCATCTTTTGATCAACTTTCTGATCTTGTAGAAAATAATAGGGCTAAAATTAAGTGCAAGTCTACGACGTGGACATGTTGCGCACTTTTCTGGAATTGCATTTTCATTTTGAAAAATTATCTTTGATTCGATTGCTCTAAAAATCAACCAGGACCATTTCTCCACATAATTTTTTTGTTGTTGATCACATTTTTTGCCTTCGATTTTCCAAAAGGGTTAAGGAAAACACATTATGCGAGCGTCTCTAATATAAGGGCATTTTGGTAATTTTATCGGGTGTGACATTATCTTCCTCTTGGGATTATCCTCGAATGAAGAGCAAAGCATAGATTCAAGGCATGAATAAAGATCAAGACTATCTCTAATCAAACTTTCGACCCATCAACAATCTAGACATCATGATTTAGATTCAAGAATACGCAAATTAATTCAAATCAAGAGTAAGGATATTACCTTCAACATTCTCGTCATCAGGAATGAATAGATACGGGTATTTAGCTTTCATATCTTCCTTGGCTTCCCATGTGTCTCCCTCAATAAATTGATTCTTCTACAAGACTTTGACTGAGGCTATCTCTTTAGTCCTCAATTTGCGAATTTGATGATCAAGTATTTGGACTTGAACCTCTTCATGGGACAAACTATCTTTCACTCCAATACTATCAAAAGGGACTACCAATGAAGGATCTATCAAGCATTTCTTCAACATTGGGACGTGAAAAATCAGATGAATTACGTCTAGCTCAGAAGGCAACTTTAACTCATAGGCAACCTTCCAAATCCTTTTCACAATCTGATAGGGGCCAATATAATGAGGACTTAGCTTCCCTTTTTTCCCAAATCTCATGACACCCTTTATGGGAGACACTTTCATATACACCCAATCCCCCATCTCAAATTCTAAGTCTTTTCTTCTCATGTCAGTGTAAGATTTCTAGCATCTTTGTGCAGCCTTCTTCAACCTTTCTCTAATACCCTTTACCTTCTCCATTGGCTGGTGAACAAGATCAGGTCCAATCAACTCGACTTCACCCACTTCAAACCAACCAGTTGGTGATCTACATCTCCTCCCATACAAAGCCTAATAGGGGGCTATCTGAATATTTGCATGGTAACTATTATTATATGTAAACTCAATCAAGGGTTGGTAATTATCCCAATTACCATTGAATTCAAGGACATACGCCCTCAACATGTCTTCCAACGTGTGAATAGTATGCTCTGCCTGGCCGTCAATCTGGGGATGAAAGGTTGTGCTAAGATTCACCTTCAAACCTAGTCCTTTTTGAAAAGATCTCCAAAATTAGGAGATAAATTGTGCTCCTCTGCCTAAAATGATGGACGAGAAAACTCCATGTAACCTCATAATCTTACGGATGTACACCTTGGCATACTCTTTTACAGTGTCAGTTGTCTTAACTGCCAAGAAGTGAGCTGATTTAGTCATCCTAGCCACAATCACCCATACCAAATCATGCTACTTTCGTGACCTCGACAGGCTAATAATGAAATCCATATTGATCATCTCCCACTTCCACTTGGGAATCTCAAAGTTTTGAGCTAATCCACATGACCTTTGATGCTCAACTTTAACCTGTTGATGATTCAAGCACTTGGAAACAAACTTAGAAATTTCCCTCTTCATTCCACTCCCCCAATAGCCTTTCCTCAAGTCATGGTACATTTTGGTGGAGCTAGGATGAGTGGAATACCTAGAGCTGTGGGCTTCAGCCATTATTCTATCTCGAACACCATCAACATTCAGAACACACAATCTACTCTTGTACCTCAACACACTATCTCCCCCTTTGGAGAAAACCTTCACCTTCAGTTTATAGACGACTTCCTCTACCTGAAGTAGAACGGGGTATTGTTCTTGATTTTCTTTCACCTCCGCTACTAAAGATGAAGCAGACCTATTTTGGACATTAACTCTTCCTTCATCATTCTCTTCTAGTTGAATTGCTAGTAGGGCTAGTCTATGCATTTCCTTAGCCAATTTCATCTTTGCTTCCTTAACATGGGTAGTACTACCCATTGATAACCTGCTAAGAGCATCAACAATAATGTTAGCTTTACCTAGTATGTAGAGAATACTCATGTCATAGTCCTTGAGCATCTCCAATCATTTGCTCTACCACGGGTTGAGCTCTTTCTAACTAAAGAAGTACTGCAGGCTCATGTGATCAGTAAACACATCCACATGTACTCCATATAAGTAGTGGTGCCAAATCTTAAGCGCAAACACCACCGCTGCCAACTCAAGATCATAGGTTTGATAGTTCCTCTCATGAACCTTAAGCTATTTAGAAGCACATGCTATCACTTTTCCCCTCCGTATCAATATGCAGCCCAATCCAACCCCAGATGCATCACAATATATCACAAAGTCCTCTGTCCTATCAGGCAAGGTCATTGGTACTATAGTCAATCTTGTTTTTAGCTCTTGGAAGCCCTTCTCACATTCGTCGAACCATTGAAACTTAACCTTTTTCTGAGTCAGTCTAGTCAATAGTGAGGATAGGGATGAAAATCCTTTAATGAATCTGCTGCAATAGCCTGGCAACCCCAATAAACTTCTTATGTCAGTCAGAGAGGTTGGTCTGGGCCAGTTCTTAACCACCTCGATCTTTGGGTGTCTACTCGAATATCATTGCCCTAGAGAAGATGGCCTAGAAAAAGCCACAAACTTAAGCCAAAATTCATACTTTGAATATTTTGCATAGAACTCATGGTCTTTGAGAGTCTGAGGACAATTCTAAGGTGATTGGCATATTCCTCTTCATCTCTCAAATATACTAAAATGTATTCAATGAACACGATCACAAACATATCAAATCCATAAAGGTTGCAGGCGAATTAGTCAACCAAAGGACATGACCAAGAACTCAAAATGGCCATATCAATTCCTAAAGGTTGTCTTTGGGATGTCATATTCCCTCACATTCAACTGATGGTAACCAGATAGGAGGGACTCCAGGCAAATCCTCAGGAAACTCATTCATAATCGAGACTAACTCAAGAGTAGGAGGGTCAGCATCATCATTTTTAATTTGCACGAGGTGATCTATACAACCTTTAGAGATTAGCTTTCTAGGCCTAAGGTAGGAAATAAACTTTTCCTTAGGTGCAACAGAATTTCTCTTCCAATCTAGAATTGGTTCATTCCGAAATTAGAATTTAACAGTTCAGGCCCTACAATCAATAATGGCATAGAGGCATGAAGCCAATCCATGCCAAGTATCATATAGAAATAAATCATCTCCGACTCTATCAAATCAGCAAGTGTATCCCTATGGTCGATGGATACTACACAATCTCGATAAATTCTTTTAGCTAGAATAGACTCACCAACCGGAGTAGACACACTAAAGGGTTAAACAAGACACTCAGGAGTTCTATCAAATCTACTAACCACATAAGGAGACACAAATGATAATATGGAACCAAGATCCATCAAAACATAACAATCAAGAGTAAAGACTCAAATCATACCTTCCACAATATTTAGGGAGTTGTCCTAATATTAGCGACTACTCATGACATACAAATTATTTATAGCCCTGCTTGTGCCTGAAGTAACACCCTTACAATCTCCTCTAGCTAGTAGGGCTAGTGTAGAAGACTGAGCCGTGTCAGTCCACTTTGGAAAATCCATCTAAAAGTGACCTAGTTGGCCATACTTGTAATATGCATCACTTTCCTCACGATATTTTCCCAAGTGCAACTTGCTGCACTTACCACATGGTGGCTTACCCTGTGAACCTTGAGCCACACTAGCATGTGATTAAGATCCCTAGGCCTTGAAATTCTAAGACCTCTGGTCATTTCTTTTTTCTGGGTGCAGGTGCACTAGCACATTCTTCCCAACATCATGGCTGGATGTTTTAGCCCTTGTATTTTTGTACTCTTTCCTGTCCTGCTGACTCTCCCCATTAGCTTGTCGTACCTAAGTCATCAGCCTTCCAATATCCATATCACTCACAAGTATAGCTCCTATGCCATTTTTCATTGGTCCCCTGTTCAGCCTATCAACATACAAACCCTTTCTCCCCCTCATATCTGCAACCATATCAGCAGCATAGCGGGATAGTTGGGTGAACTCAAGCCCATACTCCTGTATAGTCGTAGAGCCCTATTTCAAGTTCATGAACTCTCTTACCTTGGCCTCCCGCAGCTCTCTTAGAAAGAAGCACCACAAGAAAGCTTTCTAGAAAGTTCTCCAAGTCAGAGTTGGGGCTCCCTCTTCTCTATTCTTCTTCTAATGGTCAAACCACAGTCTGGCAACACCTTCGAGCTGGTAAGCAGCCAATTTAACTCTATCAACATCAACCACATACATCGGCTAAAAGACCTTCTGAAGTTCATCAATGTAGTTCTTTGCGTCCTTATTGGGTGTAGACCTCGTGAATTCAGGCGATTTCATCCTCAAAAACTTATGGACTCTGGATGTGTTCGGAACATCTTATCTTCTTGCTCCCTATCTAGAAACTAATGCTATCACAGCCCAGGCCAAAGTCTGGATGGCCTGGTGCAACTCAGCATTGGAGATGTCAGTTTATGGTGGCAGTTCAGGGATGGCTGGGCCTATGGGTTCATCCTGATTTTGGGGATCAAGTTAGTTAACATTCTACCTAGTTAGATGCCGCCTTCCTCTAAATGATCATCTTGGAGGCATGGTCGAAATACTACAAACATGTAACAAAACGAATTAGAAGAGAGTTTTTCATAGAGTTTAAATCCATCGTAGGAATCCAAATATGAAGAAGTGCAACAATTCTTAATGTCCTATAGCCTCCTGTTTATAAAGTGTGGTGCAAAACACACCCATAAACAAGACTCTACCAGACATGACTTCATAGACTCCCTAGGACACTAGCACTCTATGTTCTGATACTAAGTTTGTCACGCCTCGGGAAGGTACCCTTGGTATGGGATTCAGAGACTATTGCTAGTCCTCAAGTGAACTACTTGGTCTCATCACATTAATTCAATCCCAATCTAACAATGGAAGACATGACTTATCAAGATCAACTCAATGGAATAGTAAACCAATCAAAAGTAAAGGCTAAAGGCCAACAAATTTATCAATCAATTGAAAGAGACTAGTATGAAAGAAACTAGTTAGACAATACCCAAATCAACAATCCCAAATCTAGTCTATAAAGACTCTATCTACACTGTCTAGATGGTACCATGACAGGCATGGCTACCTTAATC
Source organism: Solanum clarkiae (assembly GCA_011800125.2). Lineage (NCBI taxonomy): Eukaryota > Viridiplantae > Streptophyta > Magnoliopsida > Solanales > Solanaceae > Solanum > Solanum clarkiae. The sequence continues at coordinate 7,959 of JAABOM020088365.1, read as the reverse complement.
AATGGAAATAAAACACTAACTCAAAATAGATGAAAATAATAAATGAGTATCGTCCGAAAACATGTGAGGACTCACCAAATTAGCTGACGACAACAGATCTTCAATGGTGTGCTTGTTGATGACCATTATACCTGTATCTACATCGTTAAATGATGTAGCACAAATGGACATTAGTATGTAGAATGTATGAGCATGTAAAATGACTGAATGAAACATGCATCAAGGTAGAATATCAGATAACTCAAATCAAGAGATAAGGAACTCAATCAAGATGTCAAATATCTATCTCAAGTAAAAATAAAGAGTAAACAATATCCCATCAATACAACCCAATCCAATTAGATTAGTATCAATATAGAACCTATCTAGGAGTTTCTCTTATCCAACAAGAATCACTTATGAGCCAGTGATTGTAAAACAATCTTGTTGATGTTGCCATAACCGTTCAGTACTTATCAGGGTAATGAACGAATAAATCCAGTATGAATTGGAGAGAAATCCTTTATTATTTTAGGGACTTATCAATCAAGAGGAAACATCCGACTTATTGTGTTTAAGTTGGGCGTACTCTTACTCAATTTGGTGCTCGATGCTCCTCCCATGACTCAATGCCCATAAGACAATCAATCCAATCGAGAAGTATCATAAGGACTCATATCAATCCATCTATTCTGACATAATCGAGCCTCTCGGCCTGTAAACCATCCCATCAACTCTCGCTCATATCTTTCAAGTGGAGTCTATAACAATTATTAAGGACACTATCAACTAGGCTAATATTTAGAGTTCATTTATGAAGACTCACAGGACCATAAAATTCTATCAATATATAATCATGCTCTAGTCACAATCACAATCAATATTCTCAAGTCAAGGCTCTACACTCAATCCCTTTGTTCATTATACAATCTTTATGAAGTAATATATAGGATTTGTGAAATAATTCATGTAAAAACATTTGTTTAGTAAATCAAGTTTGTGATGATCATCAACATAGAAAATATATAACATACATATAATTTGCAAGAAAACATTCAAGAACATGCATAGGGGCCCAACACTCTCATGATCTTCCTACTACCATCATTAGGGGCACATGGAAGAACAATTCCATGTTTTAGGTTAACTTTATATAACTGGGATGGAGATAGACAATCAAATTTTCATGAAATTGTCCTCAATCCTCTCGAACCCTGCCTCTTGTTTTCTTCTTATCCCTAGTTCTTAAGATAAATTAGCATAAATGATTGAAAATTCAAGCTTAGAAACTGATAAAGGGTCGAAAATGGGTTTAAAATGACAAGGTTTTAGTCTAGGATGGGTGGAGAAAGTACTAGAATGCCTTTGCTTTTAAAATTGATCATCAGGTATTGTAATGGGTCAAGCCTGTTAGTGAACTTGTCACACTTCAGTTCATTTTTCGACGAAAAAACTCAAAACATATTGAGAAACTGTTTTTCTATAAAATAACAAATAAATTGCATTTGTCAAATGTGTTTTATGTGTAATTTTATGTAAATTATTTTTAATTGATTTTTTGATCCCGTAGAAAATAATAGGACCAAAATTAAGGGCACGTTCGCGACGCGGACATGTCGCAGACTTTTCTAGAATTAAATTTTCGCTTTAAAAATATATTTTGATTGGTTGCTTTAAAAATCAACCAGGATCATTTTTCCATACAATTTTTTGTGCTGATCGCATTTTCAACCTCGAATTTGCCAAAAGGGTTTGAAAAAATGCGTTATGCGAGCGTCTCTCATCTAGGGTCATTTTGATAATTTTACCGAGTATAACATATTTCATGATGCAATGCAATAATACATGTAAAATTAACTTTAAGATCTTAAAACTTGAAGGAGATATACATACTCATATGTATCCCTGCAAACGACCCATACTTGAAGTAACTCATAAACCACTTCACAAACCCATTACTTGAAATCAAAAAGATACATAAGCCAATACACCAATTCAAGAAATTCATGTGATTTAGACTTCACTCTATACAATAATAATAAAGGAAGTATGAATCTAAGTAAAACCAAGCAACTCTCCATCAACTTCATAACCAAGTAACCATAATAAAAAATCATAAATAGTCATAGAATCATAAAAGTTCTAGTTATTAATGTGTAATAGTAGTAGGATTCATCAATTTAAAAGATACTTTAAGGAACCTATATCATAATCTTCATAATCCCCCAACTTAGCTTGTAAAGAAACCTCAAATAAATTCATGAACTTCAAGTAAAACAACTTAAATTATAGTTTTTGATGCATATAGGTAGTAGAATCCATCAATTTAGAACTAAATTTAGGAGACCCATCAAATATGTCTAAAACTCTAACTTTCATAATATAGGAATTAAATACATAACATCCTTCCCAATAAATTAAATATTATTCTATAATAATATAACCTAACTAACATCAATAAACTCATAATATAAGCATTTGGAATCATAATACGAAAATCATGAATTACATACTTGGAATTAAGAAATGGAGTAGAAAATGTTTTGGGTCTCTATGGGTAAAAGGAACCCATAGATTAAACCCACATACCTTTGTGGAAATTCTATGGAGGAACCTTGATTTGAGAAGAAGAACTTGAAATCCTAGGTTTGATCTTCTCTTGAACTTGAGGAAGAAGGAACTTGAGAAAATATATTTTGGTTGAGTGATTTGAGAATGAAGGGTAAGGGGTAGTACAGGCATATTTTTAGGGACCACATAGACTTGAAACTACATAGTTCAGGAATAGAATAAACAGAAATTTACCAAAAAGCCTTTCAGTAGATTGGCTGGACCAAACTACAAATGCCCGTTTATGGGCCATAAAAAGAAGAACGACCCATAATGTCATTCGTAGACCAAGATCCAGAAATCAATATTTCAGGCCCCAAAATCATGAAGCATCTTATGATTCATAGAGTAGATCATGAGCCATAAAATAACTCATCATAGTTTCCTTTTATACTTAACCAAAATTCCAATCTCCAGGACCCCAATTATGATCACACACTATGAGCCATAAACAATGATACTACCTGCAATCCTTTCCATATTTCCTTTCCAAACTTCACTTTATTGCCAAGACCAAATCCCCAATCCATGAGGCCTTTGTATGGTCCATGAACTAAACCAATGATGTCCTGTCAAAATACAACATATTTGATGCTTAAAACTTAGGATTTTGGGTGTTTTCAATGCGACATCTATGGTTTTGTATGTGCTTTTGGTGCTTAGTTTGCAAGAAAGCATCTTGGCATGATTTGAGATTAAATTGCAAAAGTTTCTAGTTTTTGATGGTTTGCGGGACCCTCGATGAGTCGTGGAGTGAGTTTTGTGAAGATTTCTAGTGAAAGATGAGACCTAAAGTTTAGTTTATGAGACCTCTATATGAGTCGTAAATCACACTACGAGTCGTATATAGAGGTTTTGTGAAGATTTCTAGTAAAGGACCAGTTGATGCAGACGAAGTCTACGAGAGTGCAATATGAGTCATGAATTAGTCTATGACTCGTAAGTAGATTCATGGCAGTGAAGTCCAAGATATAAGAAGCTAAATACAAAATCCTGATTACGACTCGTAAATCACTTTACGAGTCGTAAGGACCTATCGTAGAAAGACGTCGACTAATTTTTCTATTTTTTAGGACTTAATTGTAATTACTATAAATAGTACTTTTTAGGTCATTTTTCAGGGGAGTACAGTAGAGAATGTCATTAGAAAGTACTTTTAGGGTTTTGTATTTGGAGACTTCAATTTTGGAGAATACAGTTGTGAATTAATTGGATATTCAAATATTGTAATTCTAAATTAATTTTGGATTTTCTTATTCTTCAATTCAATTGGGTAAGTGTTTAATTATATTTTCTCAATTCATAATTTCTTCATCTACTCATAGCACGAGTAGCTAAATCCACAACTTGGTGTTGTGGGAACCATGAAGATCTAACCAAATAAACCCAGATAATTTGCAATTCTTGGAATGAGTATTTGCATGTATTAATCGATTCTTTTCGTTTTGTATATTTTCTAGTGGTAGCCAATATTAGAACTTGCCTAGTGTTACCTTCCCGATCCAAGTGGTAATGAAAAGGAAAAGAGATTGATTAGCAGGATTTGATGATGTGTTCTCATCTAATCAATCGAACTAGACCAAGGAAAAGTTGACTAGGACTACATGTAATGGTTAGTATTGCACACTATGGAGATGGGCCAAGTCACATAGTGAAATTCTCTTCTCAGCTTTAACCAAAGCGCTTGGTGAACTTAAATTATCATTCGACATGCTATACTCTAGTTGAGAATTGGGTTACTCGGGGATAGTGAGTTAGTGAATCATAAGGAAGACAATACCCAAGTTGCTTCCATTATTGATTGTCTATTATGTTAGCTACTTTAGTTTATTTCTTGTTGAACATTGCAACCCCCCTCCCTTCGGGGAATTGAGTTGTTAATTACTTGAATTGTGTATTGGTGGATTTGTTGTGATTCTCCGTATTCTCTATGAGTTTCGACCCTAATCTTGGTTGGGTTTTATATTTGACAACGACCATTTTATCCTCAAAAGAGAGGTGTAACTTCGGTGTGATCAAAGATTATGGCACCATTACCTGGGAATACGACTAGACATAATTAAATTCATTAGTAATTTTAATTCAAGTGTTAATCCTTAGTTCCCTTGTATTTTACTTTTGTTTTTTTCCTTTTGTTTCTTTGTAGGGTATACTAGCTGTGTATGCCCAGCACTAGGAGTCAAGGCAATCCTTTAACTCCACTTGATCCAAGAATCCAAAGACTTACAAGAAGAATGGCCTAAGAAAATGCTAACATCACGGGTAATGCAGCCTTGAATCGGAATGTTAATGATGATGATCAAAATGAAAACCCACCTTCTTTAGAGAATATTCCATAGCCTCAAGATTTTAATGATAATGCTTACAAGTGGAATCAGTATAGGTTGGACCCCATGGCTATGGATGTGACTGGGGCTATTGTATTGCCACCACTACTGGTTGAGATAAAGTTCACAGTTTCTAGTGGGTTACTTCAGAGGCTGAAAAACCGTGGGTTATTTGCGGGCTTACCATCAGAGGATCTATATAGCGACTTGCACAATGTGACATTTGTTTGTAAGAGTGTGATGGGGACACAAAATATATCTATGGATGTCGTGGGACTTCATGTTGTTTGATTATCTCTTATAGGTAATGCTGCGTTATGGCTATCTGAGCTACAATAGAGTTCAGTCACTAGTTGGCAGATTTGCAGAAGACCTTTTTGGAGAGGTACTTCCCTAGATTGAAGAAACTCAAGTTAAAGGATCAGATCAACAACTTTGAGCAACTTTCTAGTGATTTAATTAGCACTACATGGGAGTGATTTACTAAGTATTTGAGGAGCGTTCCTGACCATAAGATAGTTGATGATGCCTTGGTGGAGTTCTTCTACCATGCCCTTGATGAGAATAATCAAGCCTGTGCCGACACCATCATAGGGGCTTGTTTTTAGATCAACCATTTGCAAAGATTGTCGAACGTATGGAGCAAGAGGTCAAGAAAAATTGTGCATGGGGACAATGGGATAGAGCTTCTATGAGGAGTTCATGTACTTTCATTGCTGGTTCAGAGCAAGCCGAGAATGAGAAGATTATGCAACAACTTGCTCAACTTTGCATAAGCATGGATGTTGTGATTAAGCAGAATCAAGAAAGAGTAAATGCGGTGGTTCACCAACCTCCACATGCACCCATATATGAGGAATATTATTTTTAGAGGAATGCTTGCTTTGTGAATAATGTCTGATCGTTTGTTAAAGAAGGCCGAGACACAAGATGAAAATCTAAGGGGTATAAAATTCGATATTTCAAGCATTATTCAAAAGATAGTCTCATTTTATGGATGTTAAACAACTTGAGCAATAATTTGGTCAAGTGTCAACTCAGTTGAATCAACGTCAAAAGGGTACATTTCCTAGCAACACAATTCAAAATCCAAAGAATGAAGGGCAATGTATGGCAAGTACTACTAGAGGTGGCAAGAGTACCATTGATCCTCCTATGTCGATTGAGGTAGAAGATGTTCGTGAGAAGATAGTTGCAGATAAGGATGTAGTTGAAGGAGATGATTATGTCAACGATGGGGTGAGTGAGGTAGCTAAAGAGCCACAAAAGTATAAGCCCATCCCAAGGCCTCCTCCTCCTTTCCCTCAAAGACTCAAAAAGAGGGAGGAGGAAGGCACACTCAAACACTTTCTCTCTATGCTTAAGCAACTATCTATCAACATCCCTCTGATTGAATCTTTGGAAAAAATGTTGGGTTATGCAAAGTATATAAAGGATTTGGTTACCAAAAAGCGCACAGTGAGTCAAGCACTTTCTCAAGAGCTTCAACATTATAGTGCTATCACTACTAGGTCCTTGGTTCAAAAGAGTGAAGACCTAGGTGCTTTTACTATACCTTGCACTATAGGAGATTTGGAGTTCGCAAGGGCACTATGTGATTTGGATGCTAGTATCAATTTTATGCCTCTTGCGGTTTACAAGAAGCTTAGTTTGGGTGCCCCTACCCCTACTAACATGTGGTTGTTGATGAAGGATAGAACTGTGAAGAAACATGTGAGGATACTCTATGATGTGTTAGTAAAGGTTGAAATATTCATATTCCCTGGAGATTTTGTGATCCTTGAATGTGAGGTTGATTTTGAAGTTCCTACTATTTTGGGACGTCCTTTCTTAGCTATCGATCGCACCTTGGTAGATATGGAGAAAGGTATACTCAAGTTTAGGTTTGAAAAGAATGAGGTTGTGTTCAATGTGTGCCAACAAACAAGGAATGACAATGATGTGAGAGTGCTTTTGGTTATTGAGACTGTTGATGATGCTATGCCGGAGGTACCACTTGAGATAAAACTGGATGTTGACACTTTGGAGGTAGTATTGATGAATTTTGACAGTGATAGTTTCACAGACTATGAGGAGACAGTAAATGCTCTAGAGGTGTCTTTTAGTCTTAGATGCCAAACTAAAATCGATCTAGACTTGTAGTATCGGGAGTCGCCACCCACAAAGCCCTCCATAGAAGACCCACCGATGTTAGAATTGAAAGAACTTCTAGCATACTTGAAATATACATTTTTGGGAGTCAATAACACTATTTCGGTCATAATAGTTGTAGGTTTGAATGAGGAGCAAGCGGATGCCCTTGTAACAATGCTTAAACAATTTAAGAAGGCCATCGGATGGACTATTACAGATATTATTGGTATCCTCATCTGGGTTATGTACACACAAAATCCAATTAGTCAAGGACTACAAACTGAGCATTGAGTAGTAAAAGCGCCTAAAACCTCCTATATAAGAGGTTGTTCACAAAGAGATCATTAAATGGTTGGATGTATAAGTAATCTACCCAATCGCCGATATTGAATGGGTGAGCCCGGTACAATGTGTTCCAAAGAAAGGGGTATCACAGTGGTACCTAATGCCAATAATGAATTGATCCCAATGAGGCCAATTACAGGAAGGAGGTTGTGCATGGATTACAGAAAGCTCAATACATCAACAAAGAAGGATCACTTTCCCATGCCATTCATATATCAGATGCTTGATAGACTAGCAGAAAAATGGTGGTACTATGATCTCGACAGGTATTCCGGCTATAATCAGATCATCATTGCTCCAGAGGATCAACAGAAGACCAAATTTACGTGCCCCTATGGCACCTTTGCAATTAAGTGGATGTCATTTAGGTTGTGTAATGCCCCAGCAACATTTCAGATATCCATGATGTCCGTCTTCTTTGACATGGTAGAGATTACTATTGAAGTCTTCATGGATGACTTTAGTGTGGTTGGAAACTCATTTGAAGATTGCTTGGCACACCTACATGATGTGTTGCAAAGATGTGTAGAAAGTCATTTGGTGCTAAACTGGGGAAAGTGTCATT
>JAABOM020088355.1:0-29470 GCA_011800125.2 Solanum clarkiae | reverse complement strand
CCAATCATAATGTAACACATACTTGACCCCACTACAAATTTTAAATCTTAAGGGAACCCACCTTGGGATAAAATGCACATTTAGTCCCAAATATTTCCCAATCGGACCAATTAGGAATTTACGATTTATAACTCCCAAGAATAATTTTTTTTAAAAAAATTTCCACTAGATCTAAATCTTAAAATAAATACTTAAATCCCGAATTGTTCAAAATTTCCAATATATGTCCAAAATTCATAAGTATTTCAAATGTTCGAAATTACGGGTTCTAACACAAACCCCCGACATGGTTATCAATGTATGAACCCCTTGATTGGTTCGTGTATACTCACACCCTACCACCCTTGGTGATTGAGGTACTAACCTCTCAACCCGGTTATCTTGGCACTAGCCCCTTGGTTGACTATCAAGATACAAACCCCTTAACAATGTTACGTAGGCTCTTGCCTCCTCAAGTCGGGCATTGTCACATTCAAATAGTATATAGGATCATATCATGAACATACATTCCTTTCATCATCATATAGTCATTCGACTCATAAGACATGCATTAGACCTTTAATTTCTCAAGAAACCATCACCGAACATTTTTATCAAACACTTGGCAGATGTGTAGTGCTACTGCAAAACCATGCAATTCAAAAGTGTAATCATGCTAGACAATTCCACGTAAAACCATCAATAGATACGTGGTAACACCCTCAAGCAATATACATTAAAACACTTCATCAAATCTCACAATAGACCTTATATTCATAGCTCAAAACATTCTAAAACAACCATAATTTCATGAAACCCCAACACAATGTGTGCAGTGAAATTCATAATAAGTAAGACCTATGAGTAAATTAGCTTTAAATTATGCAATTTTAGGTAAAGCGAATCTTGAGTATCATGGGTGAAAGGAACCCATGAACGAAACCCACATACCTTGGCTTTGGAGAATCCTAGAAAAAGATTGGAGATGGAGACTTGAAGCTTGAATGATAATCTTAGAATTTGGATGAGTTTTGAGACTTGAAATTTGGAGATGAAATATTGTCTAAGTGTTTGGGAGTGTCTTGAATGATATGAGGGTGAAATAAGGCTAAGTATAAGAATTTTCACACATGGGAACACTTAGGACCAAGACATAAAAGCCTTGGATCGAACTAAAAAAAATACACAGGAATTGGTTGCTAGTGCATTGCGCTAAGAACGCACAGACCTCACTCTAAATCGCATTTTGTGATTGTCAAATTTTGATAAGGTTGCTCTTAAATCAGGGTTAGACCCATTTCCCACCCAATTTGACCCCCTGAACAAGAATATAAAGTCAGATTTTTAGTATCGCACATGAATTTTGAGATATATGAAAATTACGATTCCAAGCTCTTTGAGGTACATTTTGGGGTCGTTTCAATATCTCCCCCTTGGGAACATTCGTCGCTGAATGTCAAAGAAATGTATATGATAAGAGTAATCATGAAAAAATCAGCCCTAACAAGAATGCAACAACAATTAAATCACCATTTTCAAAATGTCAATATAAGTGTAAAATCACCATGAACTTTATCAGTGTAAACATGAATGCATGCAAAAGACTTAGGGAATGGAACATGAGACATCAAATTACATAGAAGAATTAGAATTAGTACCTTAGACTTGAGTAGGATGGAAAAGATAAGGGTATCGCTTTTGCATATCCACTTCGGCATCCCAAGTAGCACTTTCAACTTGTTGATTCCTACAAAGGACCTTAACAGAAGTAACATCCTTGTTCCTCAACCTTTTCCCTTGCCTATCCAAGATCTATAATCGAACCTCTTCATATGATAAGTTGTATTCAACTATCCCCACAACATCAAGAGGCATAATAACATTAGACACATGAAAGATTGGATGAACCAATTCCATTTCACTAGGCAAATCCAACTCGTAGGCCACCTCACAAATTGTCCTCATCACGCTATAAGGACCCACATATCTAGGGCTCAACTTTCCCTTCTTACCAAAATGGACCACACCCTTAATTGGTGACACCTTTAAATAAACATAATCACCAACCTTAAACTCAAGCTCCCTCCTTCTCATATCGGCATAAGACTTTTGGCGACTTTGGGCTGTTCTCAACCTCTCTCTAATCATCCTTACTTTCTCCATAGCATACACAACCAGATCCGAACCCAAAAATCCATCTCTTCAACCTTAAACGACCCAATCGAGGATCTACAACGCCTACTATAGAGATCCTCAAAAGGAGCCATTCCGATGCTAGAATGATAGCTATTGTTATATGCAACCTCAATCATTGGAAGGTGATCAACAACTACCTTTAAGCTCCAATACACAATACCTAAGCATGTCCTCAAGTGTTTGGATAGTTTTTTTAGCTTGGCCATCTGTTTGAGGCTGAAAGGCCATACTAAGCTTTACTTTGGTTCCGAGACCTTTTTGGGAGGATCTCCAAAAGTGTGAAGTGAATTGTGCATCATGATCTGATATGATAGATAAAGGAACCCTATGCAACCTTACCAAGTCTTGAATGTACAACCTAGCATAATCTTCAGCCCCATAGGTAGTCTTAACAGGTAGAAAGTGAGCCAATTTTGTCATCCTATCAACCACAATTCAAATGGAATAAAAACCATTTCTAGTCTTGGGCAACCCAACTACAAAATCCATATTAATCTCTTCCCACTTCCAAATTGTAAAACCCCAAAAAGTATCCAAAATTGTAATATCTATGTATCTCAAAATCCACGCGTGAAATCAAAAATCCAATTTCATATTCTTGTTCAGGTGGTCAAATTTAAGGGGATAAGGGTCTAACCCGATTTTAGAGCGAACAATTCACAATTTTCGAATTTCAAAGTTGCAATTTCTTGTGGTTACTGTGCGACACAAGTGCGACGCGCACTGCCTTTATTCTGGTGCTAGTTTTTAGTTTCAGTCCAAGACTTTTATGTCTTGGGCCTAAGTGTTCCCACACGTGAAAATACCTATACTTAGACATTTTCACTCTTATATCATTCTAAACATTCTCTAATACTCATTCAAACACTTAGTATTATATTTATCTCAAAATTCATGTGCCAAAAACCTCTCCGATCCAAGGATTTCCTCTCAAGCTTCAAGTCTCCATCTCCAGTCTTCACCAATTTCATCTTCAAAGTTAAGGTATGTGTGTTTCTTTCATGGATTTCTTTCACCTATGATACCCAAGCTCTTTTTACTCAAAATTGCATAATTTAAAGTTGATTTATTCATGGGTCTTATTTATGATGAAATTCACTGCACTATATGTTGGGGTTTATGAAATTGTGACTGTTTTCCTATGTTTGGAACTATGAATCTAAGGTCTATTGTTGAATTGATGAAGGGATTTGATGTATATTGCTTAAGGGTGTTATCAAGTATCTATTAATCGCTTTACCCTGATTTTTCTAGCATGATTTCACTCTTGAATTGCATGGTTTTACACTAGCATTACACATCCTCTAAGTGTTTGATAAAATGTCCAATTATGGGTTCTTGAGGAATTGAAGGTCGAATGCATGTCTTATGAGTTGAATTAGTTTATGATGATGATGGGAAATGTTTATATGAGTTGTTTTCACGAAAAAGTATCTATGGTGTTGCAAGTAGATTGTTGGGTTCCCATGGTTGTCGTGTACTTGAGAAAAGGGAGGAGGCCCTCCCTTGATGCTTTAAATGTAATAGTTTGATGAGCTAGTTCTATGATTCCTACCGAAAAGGCCATGTTGTAAGATAGAATGACTACTGTTTCCTACCAAAAAGATCATATAGTAAGGTATAGACATCCTATCGAAAAGGCTATGCCATAAGGTAGAATGACTAATAGCTCCTACCGAAAAGATCATATCGTAAGGTATGGGCACCCTACCGAAAACGCCATGCCATAAGGTAGAAGGACTAATAGTTTCCACCGAGAAGATCATATCGTAAGGTGTGGACATTCTATCAAAAAGGCAATTCCATAAGGTAGAATGAACCATGGATCCTACCCAAAAGATTATATCGTAAAGTAGGGTACATCTCATACTACCTATCAAAACGACTATGTCGTACGGTAGGGGTATTGGTAACACTCTCCAAAAGGTTATACCGTAAAGTGAGTAGGGTCCCGTTGGCTCATTTCATGATGGTTGGTAAGAAGGGTTTGAGTTTGTACTCCATATTGAGTTTACATTCCTTGATCATGATTTACAAGCATGTTTTATCTTAAGCATTGATCATGCATGTCATATTAGTGTTTACCTATTCTTTGCTTATAATTATACATTGTGATTATGTTGTCTATCCCTTTCTAGCATTGCATCCTACATACTTAGTATATTCAAATGTACTAACGCATACTCTATGCCTACATGATGCCACCATGTAGAACCGGTGCACTGATTGATCATCCTCCTCATCCACATGGCTAGAACGATTTTCTCTCAAGCTTATTGGTGAGTCCTCCATTCGAGGACATTTCTTATGATATCTTACTTTGTACTAAGACTATCTTACTTTTATTCATGTATTGACTATTAGGGTGAGCCTAGTTGCTTGTCGTGGCCCCCATTCTTATTTATGTAGTAGAGGTGTTGTTGGACATGTTATGTATCTATGCAATGAGTCTTGACTCTCTTGTTCCTTGATGTTATGATAAGAAAGTGTTCCTTTAGCCCTAGTTGTCTCAATTTATTACTTCATTTTGTATTATATTGCTTCCGCGATCAAGGATATCTAATGATATGCTATGAGGCTTGTTTGGTGTTCCTTCGGGTTGCCCATTCGCTGGTCACGTTTAGGCCCTAGGATTGAGTCGTGACACAAGTACAAATCTCAATTCTTGGGTTTGGCCACCCGGCCTTAGATGTTCGGTTTTTACTTATTGACATCTTTGACATCCGGATACAATTTGGCAATGTCCCTCTTCATGCCTCCCCATTAATACACCTCTCTCAAATATGTATACATCTTAGTAGACCTGGGGTGAATAGAGTAAGAAGAAACATGAGCCTCATAAAAAATATTCTCCTTAAAGCCATCAACACAAGGCACACACAACCTACCTTGGTACCTAAGGGCACCATCTTACCCTTGGGAGAAAACTTCCACCTTTCCATCTTTTACCAAGGTCTTCAATTCTAAAAAGGAGGGATCAAGATATTTCTTAGCTTTAACCTCTTTAACCAATGATGATTTAGAACCATCAACAATAATAACACCACCACCATCATTAACATAAGCTAGGCTATCCACAGACACCCTACTCAAAGCATCTGCCACAATATTATCCTTATCGAGATGATAATTCACACTCACATCATAATTCTTAAGAAGGTCTAACCACCTTCTTTGCCTCAAGTTGAGATCTTTTCGAGTGAAGATATATTGGAGACTCTTATGATCGATGAACATATCAACATGCACCCCAGACAAATAGTGATGCCAAATCTTTAATGCAAACACAACGATGGCTAACTCAATATCATGGGTAGGGTAATTCTTTTCATGCACTTTGACTTGTTTAGAAGCATAGGCTATGAACTTACTATTTTGCATCAACACACAAGATAAACTAACCCAGGAAGCATCACAATACACAACAAATCACTCTAGCCCTTCCAGTAGTGATAATATTACCCCTTCTCTTCCTCAACTTTTCCTCCTCCATTTGCTTGGCGTAGGTCATCAACTGGGACAAATCCATGTCACTAATCAACATGGCGGACCGACATTACTCACTCACCAAGTTGGAAATACCCATCACAAATTTATTCATTGGTCAGCTACCAAGTGGGGACAATATTTAGAGAGTTGATTAAACTTGAGGGAATACTCCCTCACACTCAAAGACCCTTGTCTCAAATTCATAAATTGCACCAATTTGGTTTCCCTAAGCTCAAGAGGGAATAATCAATTAAGAAATGCTGCCTTGAACTCCTCCTATAGCACCACATTGTTAATTCCCTTCTCCTCCTTCCATTGATCATACCATATACATTCCACCCCTTTGAGTTGGTAAGCCGCCAACTCCGCCTTCTCCTCCGATCTAACACCCATAATAGCCAAGACCTTATAGACCTTATCAATGAACTCTTGGGGTCCTCATCCATCTTTGACCCATAGAATTTTGGCGGATTCATTCTCATGAAGTCACTCACCTAAGATGCCGATGTACGAGCATGAGGGTCTTGGGCCCCTTGATTGGCTTGATTAGCCACAACTTGTTGCAAGCAAAGTGAGAGCATCTCGGAGCTCACCATGAGTAGGTTGTCCCTTGGGTGTGCGGGATCTTCTTTCTCTTGTGTTAGGCATGATCTAGAATAGCAACGAACAATCGTTAGGGAGGAAAATCTTATTTCAACTCTATAGCACGACTTAGAATATGAAGAAGGGAAACATTTCCTAAAATGCCTCATAGCCTCTTACTCATAGTTGTTGTGCATAACATAACCATCAATAAGACTCTAATCGACGCACTATGTAGGACTCCATGGATCTAAAAACCTAGTGCTGTTATACCAAGTTTGTCACGACCCAAGCCTAGGGCCTACACATGAAATGATGCATGGAAAGGACCCCAAGCAAGCCTCTTAGCATATCATTACACATCCTTGGTCGCAGAAGCAATAAAATACAACCAGAGATAGTAAATAGGGACAAACGGGGCTAAGGGACAATTTTCATACCATAAACATCAAGAGTCAAGAGAGAGTCAAAGCTCATAGATCATAGCATAATACAAATATATCCAACAACACCTCTAATTCTTAGATACTTAGCAGGGCCAAGGAAAGCAACCAGACTTACCCTCATAGTCAACATATACATAAAAGAAATATAATCTTATAAATAGTATGAGATCATAAGCATTGTCCCCAAAATGGAGGACTCACCAAAGAGCTTGAGAGATGTCGTACTAGCCACATGGAGGGGGATGATCAAGTGGGGCTCCAGTTCCTACATGTTAACATCTTGTAGGCATAAAGTATGCATCAATATGTTGAATGTACTAAGTATGTAGGATGCGATGCAACAAAAGATAAGCATCACAACCAAAATGCATATAGTAGGCAATAGATAACATATTAGCAATATGACATGTATGATCAATGTTCATGTAAAACATGCTTACAGAGAATATAATACAATGTGTAAGAAGAGATCAACATATAAGACCCATAGGTTATCAAGGTACAAACCCCTTTGGTTGGTTGGTGGATCGTCTCACCCTACCATCCTTGGTGACCGAGGTACAAACCTCCCGACATGGTTATCAAGGTATGAACACCTTGATTGGTTGGTGGATACTCACACCCTACCACCCCTGGTGATTGCAGTACTAACCTCTCAACTTGGTTATCAAGGCACTAGCCCCTTGATTGATTATCAAGGTACAAACCACTTGACATGGTTACCTAGGCTCTTGTCCCCCCGAGTTGGGCATGGTCACATTCAAACACTATATAGGAGATATCATGAGAATACATTCCTTTCATCATCATATATTCATTCAACTCATAAGACATGTGTTGGACCTTCAATTCCTCAAGAAATCATAATCAGATATTATCAAACACTTGGTGGGTGTGTAGTGCTAGTGTAAAACCATGCAATTCAAGAGTGTAATCATGCTAGAAAATTCCACGTAAAACCATTAATAGATACTTGATAGCACCTTCAAGTAATATACATCAAAACCCTTCATCAAACCGCATAATAGACGTTAGATTCATAGCTCAAAACATGCTAAAACAACCATAATTTTATGAAACTCCAACATAGTGTGCAGTGGAATTCATAATAAGTAATACCCATGAGTAAATCAACTTTATATCATGCAATTTTAGGTAAAAGGAAGCTTGGGTATCATGGGTAGAAGGAACCCATGAAAGAAACCCACATACCATAGCTTTGGAGAATCATTGAAAAATATTAGAGATGGAGACTTGAAGCTTGAATGATGACCTTAGTATCCGTATGAGTTTTGAGACTTGAAATTTAGAGATGAAATATTTTCTAAGTGTTTGGGAGTGTATTTGGGAATGTCTTGAATGATATGAGGGTGAAATAAGGCTAAGTATACACATTTTCACGGATGGAAACACCTAGGCCCAAGACACAAAAGCCTTAGATAGGACTAAAAAAATACACAGGAATTGGCTTCTAGCGTGTTGCACCAAGAATGCACAGACCTCGGTGAAAATTGCATTTTCTGATTTTCAAATTTTGATACGGTTGCTCTTAAATTAGGGTTAGACCCATTTCACACCCAATTTGGCCCCCTAAACAAGAATATGAAGTTAGATATTTGATATCGCGCACAGATTTTAAGATATATGGAAATTACAATTTTGGGCACTTTCAAGGCACATTTTGGGGTCGTTTCAACTTCTACATTATAGAATTCCACACCGGCCATGGTTCAAGTGTCCATGATTTCTTTTCAGTCCATGGCGTAGAAGTTATCATAGACCGATTGTCAGTTGTCTCAATTTATGCAGCTTAGGCCATGGGTCCGGTAGACAGTTGCTGACTCTAAGGAGTAGTGCAAGGCATTCACCATTTCCATATATCAGGAGCGTATTGCTATGTGGATGCCTACATTGATTCCTTTGAGGACCAGTACAGAAGAGATTAGCCGAGGCTCGGCCATCACATCTATCAGCCCTACACGATAAGATTACAAAACATAAGACTGATGTGACTTTCTCACTTTCGGCGCTAATTACAGTTCCAGAGGATCCACTTTCGGAGGTACTATTTCATTAATTTGCTTCGGAGGATCACACACAGCCTTCCCACGGGAAGAGACCCCTTATTGAGGATGATGACATTGAGGAGGGGCATGTGCGTTAGAAGACCACTGAGGTTGATGAGGAAGAGGTAGAGCATGAGCTTGAGCGAGTCTTGAGGATGTTGAGAGAAGAACAAGAGTTGAGATAAGCCCATTAGCCTGATAGATTGATGGGCATTGGCTCATACAGTGCAGCTGCTACGTAGACTACCCCATAGGAGGGAGATGATCAGAGGAAGCTAGAGACTGGTACTTAGGCACCAAGATATGTTTATTTTTGACCCTTTGTATTTACTTTTATTTTGATATTGTAAATTGAGGACAACGTATAGTTTATTTTGATGGGGTGTGCATAGTTATGGACTAAGGTAAAGTCTAAGTATCTTTTGATCCATAACTACCCCAAATTTTGATCCCGAGGTGTTCTTATTTGTGTTCTTTTTACTTGTGGATATTTAATTTTTATTGAACTAACATGTTTAGGATGTCTTAGATGATATTTGTAGAATATAGTAGTTGAACTTATGGCATGTACCTTGTTTTTGATGTTTTATGAAATATATTGAAAGTTGGTATTGCAACCATTCCTTTTTGAATGATTTGGCAATATCTGTTCTGATTAAGTGAGGGCAATTTGATACATGACGCATGATCTATGAGTTTCTGTTGGCTATGTATGCAATGCCATGTATGTAAGAGCTGATTTTGTTATATTCTTGTATTGTGTACTGATTCAGAACTTGCCCTAGTACTCTAAGTTGGATTGGAGATAATATGGATTAGGAAGGGATCTTAGGCTCTTGTTCTTTGAATTAGTCCAATTTTGCGTAAAATGACCAACGAAATGAGAAATTCATCTCTTGTTCCAAATATTTGAACCTTACACGTATCATTTCCTTTATAACAACATATTAGCTTAATCTTATCTAGCGAAATACCTTGAACTTAGCCCTGGTCTATCCTTGAGCATTATGAACCTTGATTTGGGCAAAAAGCCTAAGTTGAGGGTGACTACTAAAAGTGGTCTTGGTTTGGGGAATAGTTATTGTGCACTTTGATATAGGCTAAAAGCCTAAGTTGAGGGTGGCCAGTGTAGGTGTAAAATAGAAAAAAAAGAGTTAGTGAGTTGGGAATGTGAAGAAAGAGAAGAAAATCATGCGCCGGGTGAAGGAAAGATAAAAAGATGCTTAGATTGGGTTGAACAAGCAAAATAATGTGTGAAAGTAAGGAGAAAATACCGAATAAGCTTGAATATGAAGAAAAAAGGGAGAATAAGGTGGAAATGATTTTGTTGGTAAGGTGAAAGTGTTGAAAAGCATGGTTCAAGGTTGACCTTTGTTCACTAGTTGTCCAAAATGCTATACCAACGCCCCATGAGCCTACGTTACAAGCTTATATAGTCCTAAAGTGATCCTAGCCCAACTAGTCAAAAATCTAGGCCATGAGTATACGGGCAAGACTAGGTAATTATTTCATCTGTGAGAATAAGTGTGGTTGCATAGTTCCATGGTTAAATTCTTAAATTTTCATTGGGTGTTTGAAAGGGACTTCTGTCCCATGAAGGAATTTGCAGTGCATTGCATTGTCTACATTTTGCTTGTTTAGTGATTGTGGATTGTTGATGTTCTTTTACTTGTGATAGTTGTGTTGTGAAATAAATTTATATGCTTTGGTTTGCTAAATAGCTACATGATCTTATTTTGAAAAAGCTGACATGGGTAGCTAAGTTGGATTTGAATATAGTATATGCCATTGAATTGATTGCTATGTGTTTCTTTATTATCTATATAGACTGAGTCATCGCTTGAGGATAAGCAACAATGCTAAGTTAAAGCTGTTGATGTGCTATCAAAATATAACACTTTTGATGCCTAAAACTTAGGATTTTGTGTGCTCTCAATGCGACTTTTATGGTATTTATGTGTGTGTTTTTATAGGAAGAGCATGTTGTCACAATTTTGGGAAAAGTTGCAGGTTTTGCTGATTTTTAAGGACATATGAGACCCTCTACGAGTCAAATCTCAATTTACGAGTTGTAGAGGTGGTTTCGTAGAGATTCCCAGTGTTGAAGAAAAAGCTGACGTTCAGCCACAAGAGACCCAATTATGAAGTTGATACGAGTCATAGATTAGACTATGACTCCTAAAGGTGTTTCGTATCAATGAAGTACAAAATTAGGAGGCCGACCACGAAAGCCCGATTACAGCTCATGACCCTAGTTACAGTCATAACTGTGACTCGTTTCATGCATCGACTAGTTTTTCTAATTAACTTGGGGACCTATTTGTAAATACTATAGATAAAAAATACTAGGTTATTTAAAGAAGTTTTTGTATTTTTTAGTTATTGTACAGAGAGAGCAACTGAGAATGGAGTAGAGAGTAAGAAATTAGAATATTCTTAGGGTTTTAGTTTTGGAGACTACATTTTGGAGAAGACATTCACTTGTGATAAAATAGAAATTTCAATCTTGTGATTCTTAATACACATTGGATTTTCTTGTTCTTCAATCTTCTTAGGTAAGTGATTAATCGGGTTTTCTATATTCATTGTTTCTTTATTTGCCCAGGTTTTGTGTAGCTAAACCCAAAAATTGGAGTTGTGGAAACCATGAAAATCTAACTTAGAAAATTTGGATTATTTGTAATTCTTAGAATGAATATTTGCATGTATTAATCATTTCTCTTCATTTTGAATGCTTTCTAGCGGTGGCCGACAAGAAAAATTTCCTAGTATTACCTTCCTGATCCAGGTGCTAATGAATAGGAAAAGAGAGTGATTAACAGGATTCGATAATATGTTCTCATCTAATAAACCAAACTTGACCAAAGGGAGGATGACTGAGACTATGGGTAATTGTTAGTTGATCACACTATGGAGAATGGCCAAGTCCCATAGTGATATTTGACCTTCGCCTTTGAACAAAGGGTTGAAAGAATTTAAATTATAGTCCTAAATGCAATATTCTAGTTGAGAGTTGTGATATTTGGTGATGTTGAGTTAGTGAATTATGGAGAACATAATACCCAAGTTGCTCCCCATTATTGTTCGTCTTCCAATTTTAGTTAGTCTAGTTTAATTTCCTACTGATCATTGCAACTCCCTTTTTTTTTAGAGAATTGAGTTAGTTGATTCTTGAATTGGTTATTGGTGAACCAAGTTGCAAAGTCCTGTATTTCCTGTGGGATTTGACACTATCCTTGTTTAGGTTTATTACTTTGATGATCGCTTTTACTTCAAGAAAAGGTGTATATTGAGCGTGATCACCAACACGAGCAACTCTTGTTTCATGACAGTTGATGTGCTGTCAAAATACAACACATTTGGTGCCTAAAACAAGAGATTTTATGTGATCTCGATACGACTTTTCATGATTTTATGTGTTTTGTGTTTGTTTTCGCAGAAAATACATGTTCGCTTAATCTTGGTGAAAAGTAGCAGATTTTGTTGAATTTGAGGACCTACAAGACCCACTGCGAGTCATAGCCCAAGCTACGAGTCATAGGGGATGACCGTAGTGATTATTAGTTTCCAAAATCAAAATATGAGAAATTTAAGTTCAGCCATACAATCCCAAGGTACGAGTCATAGACCATACCACGACTCGTAGTATGGATCATAGCAGTTAAATCCAAAATTCCAAGTGCTAACTACGAAAGCTGGATTACGACTTGTAGGTCACTGAACGAGTCATACCTACAAGCCATAACTGTTGCCGACCAACTTTTTTTATTTATTTTAAGCTCCTTTTGGTAAATAATATAAATAGTATAAGTTAGGGTTTTGAAGGAGGAGGAGATTGTAGAGAAATGAATATCTTTTCTAGAGAGAAGCTTTTAGGGTTTTAGAGTAGACACTTAGGGTTTCACTTTGAAGACACAATTTGGGGATTGGAATCACTTGTAATATAACTCTATTATTTAAGCTTGTGAATCCAAAAATCAAGATGGTTTATTGTTCTTCGTTTCCTTTGCATAATCTCTCAAATATGTCAATTTTTATTCATTGTTTGTGATTTCGCCCAAGTTATGAGTAGCTAAACCCCCAAAACTTGGGGTTGTAGGAACCATGAGTAGCTAGGTTGAGATAATCCATATACATATCTTTAATTGGGTATTTGCATGTATTATCCATTTCTCTTCAGAGTGCTTCTTGTATGGTGGTGGCTGACAACAAACCCCGCCTAGTGTCATGATACCTTCCAAGGTTGTGATGAACAGGAAAAGGAAATGGGTGACAGGATACAATTGATGTGTTCATGTCTAATAAAAAAAACTCGACCAAGGAGAGGTTGACTAGGACAACAAGAAACAGTTAGTTGGCACACCATGTTTGCCGACCAAGCGCCATGGTGAAATTTGACCTTCACCTCTACCCAAGGGCTGGAAGAACCTAAGTTACTGTCCTGCATGCAATGTCCCGATTGAGTTTATGTTATCTAGGGTATTTGAGTTAGTGAATCATGGATAACACAATTCCCAAGTTGATCCTCAAATTGATTGTCTCTTCATGATTGTTAGTATAGTTTTTGTAGTTATTTCACACCAATTTGTAAACCCCCCTTTTAGAAAATATAGCTTATTGATACTTGAAATGATTATTGGTTAGTTAATTTGGTCAAGCCCAGTATTCCCTGTGGATTCGACCCTAGCCTTTGGTTAGGTTTATACTTGATAGCGACTGCTTTGCTGTCGGAGTGTGAACATCAAATTTATGGTGCCATTGCTGGGTAATACAACTAGGTTTTGACTTGATTTCACTAATAGTTAGTTCAAGTGTTAGTTTCTAAATTCTCTTGTATTTTAATTTTGTTTTTGTTAAGCTTCTTGTGTACCGGAAAATTGTGGTGGTCTCGTTCTTGCTTCGGCCAAACACAAAGTTCTAGTAAGACAATAAGCAATGGCCGAAGAACAACTCATCACCACAAGTGATCTACTTCAATCACTATAATGAAATGATCTGTTCCATGGTCAACCATCTGAAGATCCTCTTTCCCATCAACAAAAGCTGGTACAAATATGTAGAGAGGTTATGTGAACAAGACATCCATCGTTGGACGTCATAGCTCTTCAGATCTTTCCATTAACTCTTAGATACGGTGTGGCAGAGTGGTGGTTTACACTTCCCCAAGTTATTTCCACTAACTAGGTGGAGGTGCTAAGAGTTTTCTTAACCCTATTCCATATTAGACCTAATATACACCAACCGCAGGACCATATAGTCAACTTTCAACGACTTCCAGGCGACTCATTAAAAGCAACATGGGAAAGATATAAAGAATGTTTTGGGAGGATACAAAATCATGTTTTGTCAAATGATGGAATAGTGGCAACCTTTTACTGAGCACTAAATTCTGAACAACAAGGTCAGGTAGATGCTTTATTTGGAGGAGATTGTTGGTCATTCTTGAGAAAGCCATTTGCTGAAGTCATTAAGTACATGGATAAATTCTCTTGTATCCAGAAAGTGTACCAGACACTTTAGGATCAACCAGTAGCATGCACTAGCTTATCTAGGCAATGCTCTAAACATGAAGTAAAAAGCAGTGCAACCATTCGGTTCAAGTTACCACATCAACAGTGCATAATGGAAGAATCTTCTAAGATTGAGAGTATGGTTGAAAAATTGATCTAGAGAATGGATACAAAGGACCCTATGATGCGGGATATTAAGTTTGATATCATCAACATAAATTAGAAGGTGGGCCAATAGGCATTGGCAATTCGATGATTTGATGATATTTCCTGAAAGACCCCAAAAAGTGTCCAAAAACGTGACTCAGAATGCCCAGAATTTCAATTTTCATATATCTAAAAATTCATTCATTATTTCAAAAATCTTACCTCATATTTGTGATCAGAGAGTCAAAATTAGATGAATAAGGGTTTACCTCGATTTAAGAGCGAAAGAATAGAAATTATAAATTTTTAAGTGACCGATTCCAGAGAGCTTTCCACAATGCTTCTGCGACGCGCCTTGGACACGCTTTAGTATAAATCCCACTCTGCATCCTTCGCGACACAGTGATGTGTTTTTTCGCATAGCAATTTTTTCTTGTGCGGCCCAAAATATTCTAAGTGTTGGGCCCAAGTTTCCCAAACGTGTTTTAATCTATATTAAGTCAAATTTCATCCTTATATCATCCTAAACATTTCCAAATACTCCCTAAAATACTTAGCCATATTTTTACTCCAAATTCCAAGACTCAGAAGCCTTATCCAAATATAAGGATTCTCTTCAAGATTTAAGTCTCCATTATCAACCTTCACCAAGAACTTATTCAAAGCTAAGGTGTGTGGTGTTGAACCATTGGGTCCTTTCATCTATGGTTCCTAAACCCCTTTTTACTTAATATTTCATGATTTAAAGTTAATTTTACATGTGTGTCTTGTATATTGAGAAATTTACGGTATAGTGATTTTAGTTCATGAAAAATATGGTTGTTTTAGCATGTTTTGAGCTTCAAATCTTGGATATGATTTTAGATTTGATAAAGGGGTTTTGATATTAATATCTTGGGGGTGTTGCAAGGTGTTGATTAAAGGTTTTACCACTGATTTTCTTTCATGAATTCATCACTAAATTGCATGCTCTTTTACCCCTATTACACACCCCAAGGTGGTTGATAAAATGTCCGGTTATGGTTTCTTGAGGAATTAAATGTCCAAAGTATGAGATACGATATGAATGATGTTATGATGATGAAATGAGCTTATGTACATGATTATTCCTGAGGTATTGTATTAGATGATTATTCCTGAGGTATTGTATTAGAGTTCATGATGAATCCTATATAAAATATTAAATAAACCATTCCCGATATGGGGGGACAAGAGCCTAGGTAACCTAGATGAAGATTTGTACTCATCAACCTAGTATGAGGGTTAATACTCATCTCTACCAGAATGATGGGGTATCGTTATTATCAAAGTAGATAAGGGTTTGTACTCATCAACCTAGAATGAGGGTTAATATTTATCTCCACCTAGGTGATAAGGTGGAAACATCACCAACATACCAAGGGTTTTGTACCTTGGAAAGCTAGCTTGATCTCATCTTCACACATGATATTCTATATGAGTTTGGGTTACTAAAGAATGTTTTACTTATGCATTGACCATCATGTCATATTGCTATATTATGCCTATTGCCTCATGTTATGCATATTTATTGTGAAGCTTATCTCTTGTTGCATTGCATCCCGCATACTTAATACATTCAAACATACTAATGCATACTCTGTGATACATCATGTAGGAATTGGTGTCCAAGTTGATCACCCTCCTCCTCCACGTGTTTAGATGGTACTCTTCCAAACTTGTTAGTGAGTCCTCCATTTCGGGGACCTTGGTTTATGTTTTCCTCTTATCTATGAATTGATAAACTTTCTTATATTCTATTTGACTATAAGGATGAACCCAGTTACTTTGTCTTGGCCCCTGCTCTATCTGTGTATTTAGAGGTGTTTGTTAGACAAGTTGTGTATTTATAATATGAGCCAAGACTCCTTGTCTTGAAATGTTGTTGTTTTGGTAAGTTTTCCCTTAGCCCCAATATTCCATCTTATTCTATATGTCATTTATATGTTTCCGCAACCATGGATGTGTAATGACATGTCAAGAGGCTTGTTTGGGGTTCCTTCGGGTTCCCCATTCGCCGTGTCACGTTCAGGCCCTAGGTTTGGGTCGTGACAAACTTGGTATCAGAGCCTTAGGTGGATATATCCTCGAAGTCTAACACACCGTGTCAATTAGAGTTCTTTTCATGGTTGTGAAGCATGCCAAGACTATGAATAGGAGCCTATGAGATGTTTTAGGAAATCTTTCCCTTTGCCATGTTCAAAGTCGTACTATAGAGTTATAATAAGTCTTTCCCGCCTAACTATTGTTCTTTCCTATGCTATATCATACCAAATACTAAAGGAAGATGGGCCCAAACTTTCGAGGAGAAACCTACCAATGGTGAGCTCTGGGATGCTCTTACTATGCTTACCCAAGTAGTGGCTAACCAAGTCCAACAAGGGGCCCAAGCGCCTCTGCTAATACCCTAGGAGATACGGTAAGAGACTTCATGAGGATGAATCCTCTAATTTTCCATGGGTAAAAGGTGGATGAAGATCCATAAGAGTTTATTGATGAAGTCTACAAAATCTTTTCTATCATGGGTGTTGGGCCAAATAAGAAGGCGGAGTTACCGGTGTACCAACTCAAAGGGGTGGCCCAAATTTGGTTTGATCAATGGAAGGGTGAGAAGGGCAATGGTTATGTGGTTCTTTGAGAGGAATTCAAATTGGCCTTCTGTAATCAGTTCTTCCCTCTTGAATTTCGGTAAGCAAAGTTGGTTGAGTTTATGAACTTGAAACAAGATGGTGTGAGTGTGAAGGAGTATGCTCTCAAATATAATAAGCTTTCTAAGTATGCTCCTCACTTGGTGGCCGATCCTAAGTCAAGGATAAATAAGTTTGTTATGGGGGTCTCTAGTTTGATAAGTGAAGAGTGTCGGTCCACCTTCCTTATTAGTGATATGGACTTGTTTAGGTTGATGACATATGCCGAGCAAATAGAAGTAGAAATGTCGAGAAAGAGAAGGGGCCATTAGGCGAAGAGCTCGTATTGGGGGCAACTTCCATAGGGGTGGTTGATTCAATCAATGCCATGGGCCTCTTCATGCTACAAATAGGGGGTTTGCCAATGACTTCCCTAGGCCTCAAAGTGTTGGTGATGCGGCTCCCATTGATGTGTGTACTATATGTGGGAGGAGTCATAAGGGCCTATGTGTGAGGGGTTCTAATGCATGTTTTGAATGTAGGGATCTTAGTCACAAAAGGGTAGATTATCCAAGAAACCGTGGCAAGGTTCAGGGTGCAAATGCGGTTCTATTGGGTAGAGGTGGTCCTCAAGGTAGTGGCACAGGGCACAATCGATTCTATGCTCTACATGAGAAGCAAGGGGTTGGTGAAGTCCCCAATGTTGTTACCAGTAAGTTGAAAATTTTTAATCTTGATGTATATGCTTTTATTGATTTGGGTGCCATCCTTTCCTTTGTTACCTCTTTTGTGGCTAAAAAGTTCCATGTTGAGTTGGAGTTGTTTCATGAGTCATATGAGGTGTCTACTCCTATTGGTGCATCTATTATTGCTAGGAGGGTGTATAGAAATTATCCGGTTTGCATCTTGCATAAAATCCTACCTTATGACCTTGTAGAATTAGAGATGGTTGATTTTGTCGTTATTTTTGGGATGGATTGGTTGCATGCATACTATGCTTCTATTGATTGTAGAACCCATAGGGTCAAGTTTCAATTTTCAAATGAACCCGTCCTTGAATGGGAAAGTCATGACGTGATAGTAAGGGATAGGTTCATCTCATGCATTAAAGCCCATAGGTTGATTTCCAAGGGGTGTTTATATCATCTTGTGAGAGTCAAAGATATGGAGTCTAAAGTCCCTTCCATAGAGTCGGTTCTGGTTGTAAGTGAGTTTCTTGACGACTTTCCAAATGACCTTCCCTATGTTTCTCCCGAAAGGGAGATATATTTTGGCATAGATCTCCTTCCCGACATCCAACCTATCTCCATTCCCCCTTACTGTATAGCCTTGGTGGAGTTGAAGGAGTTAAAGGAGTAATTGAAAGATTTTTTGGAGAAGGGATTTATCAGACCTAGCCAATCACCTTGGGTGCACCAGTGTTGTTTGTAAAGAAGAAAAATGGGTCTCTTAGAATGTGCATTGACTACCGGCAACTCACTAGGATCACTATAAAGAATAGATATCCTCTTCCAAGGATTGATGACTTGTTTGACCAATTTCAAGGGGCTAGCTTTTTCTCTAAGATTGATCTTCGGTCCGAGTACCATCAATTCGAGGTGAGGGAGTGTGATATTCTCAAGACGGCCTTCTGGACTCGATATGGGCACTATGAATTTTTGGTGATGTCCTTTGGTTGACTAATGCACCGTCCATCTTCATGGACCTAATGAATAGGGTATTTAAACCCTACCTTGATTCCTTTATTGTGGCTTCCATTGATGATATTTTGATCTATTCATGTAGTAGAGGAAAGCATATGGGTCATTTGAGGATTGTGTTGCAAAGATTGAGGGAGGAGAGATTGTATGCTAAATATGAAAAGTGTTAATTTTGTTTGAAGGATGTTGCATTCTTGGGTCATGTAGTGTCGGGGGATGGTATAAAAGTGGATTCTAAGAAAATCGATGTGATTAGGAATTGGCCTAGACCATTGACCCTGTATGATATTAGGAGCTTCTTGGACTTTGTAGTTTACTATAGAAGTTCTGTGAATGGGTTCTCGTCCATTTCTTTCCCTATGACAAAATTGACTCAAAAGAAGGTTAAGTTTGTGTGGACCGATGAATGTGAGAAAAGCTTCCAAACATTGAAAGATAGACTTGTGTCTGCTCTTATATTGTCGCTACTGGATGGGCATGAGGGTTTTGTTGTGTATTGTGATGCACCTAGAGTTGGTTTGGGTTGCGTACTAATGCAAAATGATAAGGTCATAGTCTATGCTTCTAGGAAACTCAAAGTGCATGAAAGGAACTACCCTACCCATTATCTTGAATTAGCTGCCATAGTGTTTGAATTAACGATTCGGCATCATTATTTACTTGGGGTCCATGTTGATGTCTTCACCGATCATAAAAGCCTTCAATATGTCTTCATTCAAAAAGATCTCAACTTGCGGTAAAGAAGGTGGCTAGAACTCCTTAAGGACTATGACATGAGTGTGCATTATCATCCAGGCAAGGCAAACGTTGTGACAGATGCTTTGACTTGGATGTCTATGGATAGCTTAGTTCATATGGATGGTGGTGATAGGGAGACGGCTAGGGAGGCGCATAGATTGGCTAGATTGGCGGTTAAGTTGGAAGATGTGGGTAACAGTGTGGTTATTGTTGATGGTTCCAAATCTTATTTGGTTGATGAGGTGATAACAAAATAAGATCTAGACTCCTCCTTGCTTGAATTGAAGGCCTTGGTGAAAGAGGGAAAAAAAGGGGTTTTCTCTTAAGGGGTAGGTGGGGCCCATAGATACCAAGGTAGGTTGTGTGTGCTATATGTTGATTGTTTGGCGAAGAGAATTCTTGATGAAGCCCATAATTTCTTTTATTCTATCCACCTCGGTTCCACCAAAATATATAGAGACTTGAGGGACGTGTATTGGTGGGGTGGTATGAAGAATAATATTGCTAAATTTGTTTCTGGTTGCCATTGTTGTCAATAAGCCAAAGCTGAACATCAAAGGTCGGGTGGCCTAACCCAAGACATAGAGATTCCTACTTTGAAGTTGGCGGTGATTAACATGGACTTTGTGGTCGGGCTGCCCAAGACTAGAAAAGGTTTTGATTCCATATGGGTTGTGGTTGATAGGATGACGAAATCGGTTCACTTTATACCGGCCAAGACTACATATGGGGATGAAGAGTATGCAAGGTTTTACATCCATGAGTTAGTGAGGTTGCATGGGTTTCCTTTATCCATTATATCGAATAATGGTGCACAATTTACTTCACACATTTGGAAATCTTTTCAAGGGGTCTTTGTACCAAAGTTCACCTTAGTACGAACTTCCACCCTCAAATGGATGGCTAAGCCGAAAGGAAGATTCATGTGACACCCCACACCTTATAGTATTAGCACAATGCCAATGAAACATAACATGGTTTGGTCAAATTAGCGCTAATTTTCAATAGTGCTTGATCTCGCGTTAATGGGCTATATGTGTGTCTAGCGCTTAAGACGGTCGAGTGTATACATGTTTTGTGTCGAATTGAAGATATTACGGCCTTAAAATTAAATGAGAGAAATGAGGTGCTTGTAGGACTTAGTAAGCAAGTAGGTGAGTCGCCTAGTTGGTTAGCTTAAAATTGCTAGCTAAACGGAGATGAGGCTCAACGTCGAAATTGTCCAAGTTTGATTATGAATAAAGTCTGTTTTAAGGGTGTAACTTTGGCCCATGTTTTAGTATCATAAATGGGCTATATTATCAGCCCAAGAAGTATAGTAAAAAGGGCCCCAAAGACATCACAATACACTTAGCAAATTGGACCCGAAACTAAGTTAAAGTTGGAAAGTAGGCAGCCCAAGTCCATCAAATTGGTGCTCCAAAAAGGCCCAAGTTTGAGGGACAAGCTGGTGGATAAGCAACTTTATAATGTGCGGTATATGATGTCCATAATTTCAAGATATGTTTGGCATAATAGCTCTTTATAAAGGACTCCAAAGAAGCTCCAAAAGTCATTCTCAACTTGAACACAAGAAAAATCAGATTTTCCCTCTAAAGTTCCTCTCAAATTTTCTCAACTTTGTGAAGCAGAAGAATGACTCTTTTAGATTTCTTAAGGAGCCTCTAAACCTTGAATACAAAGGTAAGTAATTGTAGTTATGTATTTAGTATAGTTTCATCATGAAAATCAAGAAATAGATGCTAGTTACACTTGCTGAAATTTGTTGGACAGATTTTGTGCAGAAAGTTGTTGCACCTTTTCCTTTTATTTTGGTGATTTCTATATGGTTTGTGAGTTGTATTATGAAGAGAACTTGGTTTTATTAACATGTCTTGAGTTATAAACATCACCCTAAGGTTGCTGCCCTGATTTTTGTTTCATTTAACAAGCGCGTTTTATTGTGTTATCTTAAGCGTCATGTTGATTGGAACTTGCGGGCTGTCGCATATAAGGCTATTAGCTCACGTCCTTCATGACTTATTAAGTGCTGTTATAAGACTTTTTTAGGTCTGTTTATATATGTAAATATTGTGGAATAATTTGGTTAAAGTTGGAATAGGTTTGGAGTTGTCGACATCGAAATGTAGCGAAGGAAGGTATCATTGTGCTGTCCATTTTTAGATTGTGTGGAATTGTGATGTATTGTACTTTGTGGGCTGTTGTAAAACTTTTATGGCACTGAAATAGGCTGTACATGATGTGTACATGCTAATGTGTATTAGAAAATACGAATAGGGATGGAAAAGTTAAAGGAATATACTCGGGTTTATAAACACACGCTTGCTGCCCGTGTGTTGTTTTGTTATGTAATTGGGATGCCAAGATGTGTCTATTGGCTGCTAATACTATCTTTATCCCCTACTACGTTGTAGATAAGTATTTGGAGGAAGGGAAGGTTATCTCGAGGTAGTAACGAGGTCATACAACGAGGTATGTAAGGTTACTTGATTTCGTATCACTTAACATGAAACATAGATCTCTCCTTGGTACATAAAGGCACTTGCCAACTCCAACACAAGGATTAATTATGTCTCCACTCTTTTACATATTTATGTGATTCTATACATAGTCACTTTCAAATCTGCATACATGTTTGTATACCAAGTTACATGAGTTCTCGTTACTAGATAAAGTTCACGAGTTGTCCATTTCATACAAATTTCATCATTTGTGTAATGTACTCGTTTCATTGTCATGTTGTCTTGTGTGATTATCCACATGTCACATGCTACATATACAGTCCTACGTCTCCAATATTATGGCAACAAAAAGAATCATCTCAAAGGTAATTGAAAGATAAAGTATACAGTTTTTGGTAGGTGGTAGCCCGAGGGGTGGAGATAGCACCTAGCCAGGGACGATCCTATCAATGGGGGATAGCCCAAGGGGTTGAGTATAACCTATCCAGGGACGAACCCGATGTAGTTTCACCACTGATCAGTTGGTCATTTGTATTACAGTTGTGCACAATTTTACAGTATAGATTTTACAGTAAAGGTAAAGTAATATAAAGGACATAAAGTACATGATTCCACAATATAACTAAGGGTGGTCCATGATCCTCCAGAGATGCATGGTTTCATTTCACCCTTCTATTATCCTAAACATTTCCAAATACTCCCCAAAACACTTAGCCATATTTTCACTCCAAATCCTAAGACTTAAAACCCTCATCAGGATTTAATGATTCTCTTCAAGCTTCAAGTCTTAATTGTCATGCTTCACTAAGAATTTCTCCAAAGCTAAGGTATGTGGTGTTGAACCATTGGGTCCTTTTGCCCATGGTGCCTAAACCTCCTTTTACTTAATATTGCATGGTTTGAAGTTGATTTATATGTGGGTCTTGTATATTGAGAAATTTACTGTACAATGATTTTGGTTCATGAAAGTATGGTTGTTTAGCATATTTTGAGCTTCAAATCTTGATCTAATGTTAGATTTGATGAGGTGTTTTGATATGAATGTCTTGGGGGTGTTGCAAGATGTTGGTTAAAGGTTTTATCACTGATTTTCCTACATGATTTCATCACTAAATTGCATGCTCATTTACCCCGATTACACACCCCAAAGGTGTTTGATAAAATGTCCGGTTATGGTTTCTCGAGGAATTGAAGGTCCAAAGTATGGGATATGATATGAATAATATTATGATGATGAAATGAGCTTATATATGTGATTATTCCTACATGAGGTATTACATTAGAGATTATGATGAATCCTATATAAAGTGTTGCATAGACCATGCCCGATCCAGGGGGAAAAGAGCCCGGGTAACCTGGATGAGGGTTTGTACTCATCAATCTAGAATGAGGGTTAATACTTATCTCCACCAGGGTGACGGCGTGGTATCATCATCAACCTATAAGAGATTTTGTACTCTTCAACCTAGAATGAAGGTTAATACTTATCTCCACCTAGGTGATGCGGTAGCAACATCACCAACCTATAGAGGGGTTTGTATCTTAGAAAGCTAGATTGGTCTCATCTTCACATATGATATTCTATATGAGCTTGGGTAACTAAAGCATGTTTTACTTATGCATTGATCATACATGTCATATTGCTATGTCATGCCTATTGCCTAATGTTATGCATATTGATTATGAAACTTATCTCTTATTGCATTGTATCTCACATACTTAGTACATTCAAACATACTAATGCATACTCTAGCCTACATGATATCAAGATGTAGCAACCAGTTCCCAAGTTGATCACCCTCCTCCTCCACGTGGTTAGACGGTGCTATTCCAATGTTGTTGGTGAGTCCTCCATTTCGGTGACCTTGGTTTATGTTTTCCTCTTATCTATATATTGAGACACTTTCTTATGTTATATTTGACTATGAGGGTGAGCCCGGTTACTTTATTTTGGCCCCCGCTCTATCTATGTATTTAGAGATATTTGTTGGATAAGTTGTGTATTTATGATTTGAGCAATGACTCCTTGTCTTGAAATGTTGTTGTTTTGGTAAGTTTTCCCTTAGCCTCAATGCCCCATCTTATTCTATATGTCCTTTATATGCTTCTGTGACCATGGATGTGTAAAGACACGTCAAGAGTCTTGTTTGGGGTTCCTTTGGGTTCCCCATTTGCCGTGTCACGTCTAGGCCCTAGGCTTAGGTCGTGACAAGTTTGACCTTGTTTCCATGCAACTAGAGCATAAGCAAAGTGAGAGAAGGAGAAGTACAAAAGCTGGTGATAAGAGATCATTAAGTCTTGAGGAAGTCTGATGATTGATGATAACTAAGTCAAGTCACGATGTTAAACAAGGCGCTTTTTGGTAGGCAATCCAAGTACTTTTCATGTTTTTGGCTTGTTTTGAGTTTCTTTTGATTGTTAGGATTTCTAAGTAGTAAATTGATTATTGTTTTGATTTTGAATACATTGGATCAGTTGTAGTTTTGGGATAATGGTGTATTTTGAGATGTTGGTTTGCAGGTGTTAAGTAAGTGCTGAAAGTTTGAAGAAAATAACATTTGAAGTAGTCTCTAAAACAAGGTCTACGAGCCATAGTACCCACTATGACTCATAATCAAGCCTCAGAGAGGGTAACAATGATGATCTTAAATTTTGCAGTCCTAGTACTAGCCAACTTTACGACTCATAGTCCAAGCTACGAGTCGCAAATGGGGTTCGTAGTGCCCAGGTATGATTTCAAAAATTTTCTAAGTGTTGAGTGACCTACAAAACCATGACCTACAGATCATAGTCAGACCTATGAACTGTAGTCGAGGTTTCATAGACCTAACTCGCAGAATTTTTAAAGTCGGTCTAGTTTGTTATATAAGGGATCAAAATGAATTTTGACCCCAATTTCCAAAACCTAACCCACAAATTTTGTTTTCAAAACATTTTCCCTGCCGTTCCGATCGATTTTATAACATACCCACGTCATTTTCTGGCGAAGCTCGGTACATAGGTTTTCGGATTCCCCTTCTTCTTCTTATTTTGTTCAATCATTAATCATCTTCTCTAGAGATATGATTCTTGGTTAAATTTCGCAGTCAAACTTTAGTGTCTTTTGGAATTCTTGGATTATTGTGTGTTTGAAATTAATATTGAGAGTAACCATTGGAAAATTTATGCATTGG
The DNA here is from genome assembly GCA_011800125.2 of Solanum clarkiae. Taxonomy (NCBI): domain Eukaryota; kingdom Viridiplantae; phylum Streptophyta; class Magnoliopsida; order Solanales; family Solanaceae; genus Solanum; species Solanum clarkiae. Next base: position 4,337 of record JAABOM020088355.1, on the reverse strand, counting down.
ATGGGAATTGGAGTTGTTGTCATTTAGAATTCCCGGAGTTTGTCCCTACTTGTGAAATTTTACTTGTTGTTTGATTGTGATGACCATGTTTAGCCATGTTTTTGTTGATCACCTGTTTGAAATGAGTATGTTATCGTTGATTAAATGATTTATTCATGGTGGGATGAACATTTATTATGGAGTATGTTTATTTTGTTGAAGATGAGGGTTTGAGAATTTCCCCGTGTACTTGTAGAATCAATTCCATGAACTTCCATGTTGTGTGCAAGTAATTATGTTAAATATTTCGAGATTAATGATTTTTTGAAATTCTTCAATATGTTGGGAAGATGATGGTTAATTGTTTGTTATGGACATAACTTTTGGGTTTAGTTTTGATGGGGTTAACAAATGGTATGTGTCATGTTTGTTGTTGAAAAGTGCTTTGAATGTTGTTTGATCTCTATTCTTGTTGATTGTGATTCATTTGGTGAAGTTACAGGGACCTCAAGTACCTGATGTTCCCTGCTCTAAGGGCCTCATATGATTCGTGAGAGGACCTACTGGTCGTAGTATCCCCTCGTAGGAGAAAATAGTGACCCAAGGTTTCTTAACATTCACTATACGAGACCCACCTACGAGTCATTGTGTCCACTTCGAACAGTAGTAAGGTCTCATACTCTTGCCTTGTGATTTAATTTGAATACTGAAAATCAGTACGAGCCCAGTCTATGACTCGTACTGAGCCTTGTACCGAGATTTAGTATAAAATGATGCTGGGCACCTGTGGACTACGAGGCCACAGTACGACTCATAGGGCACCCTACAAGTCATACCTGTGCCTCGTACCTGCAACTGGTGCAATGTTGAGTTTTATTGTTTATTTTCTTACTGCTTTTGTTCTTTCTCTTCTTTTATTTGTTTTTCGGGTTTGTTTGGATAATTTGGGGCTCATTGTTGGGTTGTGATGTTAATTTCAGGTATAATGGCCCCGAAAAATAGAAATGTAGCAATTTAGGCCTTTAATAAAAAGCTGAGGGACCAACACAGATGAGGAATGCTCTGAAGGCTCAACTGAAGAGCCCAATGTCCAGATTTACCCTGAGGCTCAAAGGCCTCGTACTAGAGCTCAAACTGCACAGACCACAATGGAAGTTAAAAGTGCCTCCTGGTATGATGAGGAGGCAAGCGTCGATTGGTTCGAGTTTGATGTGGTGCCTCAGGATGTTGGAGCAGCTCAGTCCTCAATTAGCCCATCCATTTATGCAGATGATCCACAGTATCACCGATGGGGAGTCGTGGGTCTGGGGACTATCTACCGGCAGGGTTTGGAGCCTAAGGGACAGGGGTAGCCTGTTGGGCCATTCTACGAGGAGACTAGATTAGTTGATTCTGGGTTAAACCATGTTCCTGAGTTGGTAGCTGAGATAGACAGGTATGGGCTCTGGTGGCTAACAGAGAAGATGGGGAAGTACGCCCTACTTCTAGTCCAAGAGTTCTACGTAGCATATGCAACCACTATCCTTAGAGATCTGCCCAAGGGGTAGAAAGCTATTGATAGGCCCCAGTTGAGAGAGGTCCTAGTCTGAGGAAGGCAGGTGAACATTTCAGAGGAGACCATTCACAGAGTACAATTCGGGCCTACTTACAAAGCACCCCAGTCCATAGCCATGTATGATAACCAGATTGATAAAATGAGACGGGCTGTGATTGGGAATAATGTGGACATGAGGACCAAACTCCTGAGATAAGTGGCGACCCTGATCGTAGAGGGTGATGCTGAGCCTGTATGAGTCACAACACACACCAAGCCCATAGTGAAGTCCCACCTCTCGTTCCTTGACAAATTTTGGTGGTCCATTATCTGATCTCGTATCTGACCCACATACAATGATAATGTTATTACCTTGGACCGAGCAGTTTTACTAGCAAGTATCTTAGATGTCTACGATATTTATTGGGCTCGTGTGATGGCTGAGAAGATTCACGAGTCCGCACTTCGAAGAAATACATCCATGCCTTTTCCTATTTTGATCCATAAGCTATGCATGGAAGTCGAGGTGCACGTCTTTCTCCATCTTGATCCATATGTTGAGGCTCTTTACACTTTGGATGCCAGCCTGATCAAGGCTGATGAGAATTCGGTGGCCCTCCAGTGAGCAGTTCCTCCTCCTATTCCTGAGTCATTCCCTCGTGAGCCATCTACTGAGGTCTCTACTATAGCTGCCACTACTTCCACTCCAGCTGCACCAGAGTAGCCCATAACAGTGACACTGAGACAGTTCGCTCCATAGCTACACCTACATCAGAGCCATCTTCTTCTTAGGTTCCTTCTGCAGACTTTCCTATTATGTCTGCTATTGCATTTTAGGCCATGGCTCAGAGGTTGTCTAGGACAGAGGCCCAGGTAGGCAGGTTGATGGAACAGATCAAGCCATGGGTTCGCCAAATAGTCCAGGCTATAGAAGAGAGATCCAAGGTATTCACCCTTTCAGTTGAGGACGAAAGATCACCGTAATAGATGTTTGGGCTGATGTTTTTGAGGCTATTGTTCAGAAGAGTCTTAAGGGGGCCTGTCCTGTAGATATGGATGCCATACAATAGGAGTTAGCCAAGTTCAATGCCAACTTGATTACACCCCTAGCAGCCGCGATCACTACTCCAGAGCAAAGTGAGGACCTAATCGAACTTTTTGAGGATTGCCCACGTGTTCTCGGGGAGAGGCCTCTGGAGGGTGATGATGCAGATGTGGCACAGAAGAAGAAGAGGATGGCTAAAGAGGATGAAGAGTTGGAGGAGCAGATCACTTAGCTTGTGATGAGAGAGTCGATGGCGACGGAGCAGCAGAGCCAGGCTCGGGAGCATACGAGAGTGCATGGATCCAATAATTCCAGCTCAGCTGCAGCCCAAACAACCCCGGAGAAGAGAGCCCCCAGGACTAGACTGATGTCGGTGCCTGAGCACCATACTGATGTTTGCTGTTTTGACCCCCGTTCTTACTACTATTTTTGGATACTTTGTTCTCACTATTGTTTTTGTTTAGATATTTTTTACTACTGTTTTTGGATAATTTATTTTTATTTCTATTTTGGATGATTGGTTTTTATTTAGTTTTTATCTACTTTGAGGACAAAGTACAACCTTTTGTTGAGGTAAAGGAAGTTATGGACTAGGGTGAATTTTGAGTAGCCTTTGATCCATAACTATCCTAATTTTGATATCCCAAAGTTTTCTTGTCATATTTCTATTTCCTTTTGAATGATTTTATTTTTATCTTGAATTAACATGTTTAGATATTTTAGATAATTTGTGGATATATGACAATTGATACTTTTTACATGTATATAGTTTTGAATGGTTTTTGAAGGTTTTGAAAAATTGGAACCCACCAAAGTTTTGTTATTGTTGTTTATAATTGCTATCTTGCATGAGTGATTTGTTTGGCAATGTTTCTTCTGATGAAGAGAAGGTAAGTTGATGCTTAAAGCATGATCTGTGAGTCTATATTGGTTATGTATGTAATGCCATGTGTTTGTGAGCTAATTTTGTCATATTTATGAATTGTATACTGATTCAGAACTTGCCTTGTTACTCTGAATTGGACAAGATTTTATGTTGATTAGGAAGGGATCTTGGGCCGTCGTTGTTTAAAATAGTCCACTTTAACCTAAATGACCCACCAAATGAAGTGGTTTGTCCCCTTTTCAAAATGTTTGAGCTTTACATGTACCTTTTATTTCTTGATACCTAACTAACCTAACCTTGTCTACTGAAATACTTTGATAAAGGCACAAGCTAAAAGATGAAAAAAAGTACCCTGAAAAGTTTGAAAATGAAGAATAAGGGAGGACAGAGTGAAAATGGTTGAGTTATTAAGGGAAAATTTTTAAAAAATGTGATTCAAGGATGGCTTTTAGTCACTTATTGCCCAAAAGTACCTTACCAAAGCCCCATGACCTACATTACAAGCCTATAAAGTCCTAAAGTGATCCTAATCAAACTAGTCAATAGTCTGTAGTTTGGAAAGCCTATGGTATTGGTCATCATACATGAATTTCATTTGTGAGAGTGAGTATGCTTTCATAGTCCCTCAATCTATTGTGATTTCTCGTTCAGTGAAAAAAAGGGAACTTCTTTTATGTGAGCGCCTTTGCATTGCATGGTTAGCATATGACTATTCAGTGATTGTGGATTGTTGATACTCCTTAGCTTATCATAGCTAGATTGTTAAATATATCAATGTGCCTTGGTTTTCTTGGTAGTTATACAATCATTTTTTTATTTCCATCAATCTCGGATGGAGCCAAAGATTCACTATTTTTTGGCTTTGGGGTATAATGGAATAAAGCAAAATGGCT